>JAMKCH010017508.1:0-48562 GCA_023653785.1 Ophioderma brevispina | reverse complement strand
AGCCCGATTTGAGAAATGTTAATTCATTCAAATTTTCTTTCCTTAAGGTGGCGATGTTTTTGTATCCTCGTTTTTGTGATTAATTATTTTTTACTTATAAATATATCTTGTTGAGAAAGATTACCTGTTGCAGAGAAAGACTGTTTATTATGCAACGAAGATGAAATTCCCAAGTGCTATATTGAAGATGCACTAGAGAATGTTTACATTTCAGAGATATTTCTAGAAAAAGCTAGTATATAATTAGCTTGGGATTTTCCAATTTGGTGTAATTTTAAAGACATTTAAAAGTATTTCCAACGATGTCATTAATTTGAATCCAATTGGATAATGCTAGTGATATGAAATACCTATCCTAGATATGGGAAAACTAGGTTGAAATGATAAATAATGCTTTTGTTAAAAAACTCTTGGTCCTTAGTTTGATCTGATTCTGCAAAAGTTGGTAATATGTGTCAGTCCAAGGCTATGTATTATATGTTTTTGATATCAGGTAATCGCAACGTTAGTGTCTGTTTCGGCCTTTGACGCCAAGAGAGTTGGGATCAGATAAGATTCGGGCATATTGTGATCTTAAAAGTGGACATTTGCGACAGACTGAATACTGGACTACTAAAAATTGATCTAGAGCATTTTGCTTACAGCGGTGTAAGGGGGATTAATAATGATAATGGGGTTAAAGATTCATGAACTGTCTCAAGTATTACTAGGCTGTTTATATCTAGGTATACGATCGAATGAGAGTTTAGAAGTATCAGTTTCTGCAACGTTTTAAATTTTAATGAAGGGTACGTTTATTAGAAGTCTTTAGTCATCATAATAACCATCTTCAAATGTAATCTTTGCAACTCTATATCAGTTGAGGTGTTTCATCCATAGACTATGTCTTCTAAATTAGACAAAAATGTACTTAATAATACAATCAAATTCAGAAATAAAGACTATACACTATAAACCATGTCAAATGGAATCTTTGCATCCAATATCAGCGTATTCTTCCTTTTGAAATGTGTCATCCAAACACAAGATGAATCTGAGACCTTGATCGAAATCCGCCCTCCCTGGCTGCACTGGTTGCTATAGCGCCATCTATATTGTACAACACCCCTGCAATATGCACTTGCAGTGCATCGAACTAAAGGTCGTCATCAGTTTATTATAGAGACCCTATCAACCAAACGTACCTGGTACGAAATTTTATATCCAAAAATTTTGCTCTGATACTTAAAAACCCACTTTTCAACGGAATGGGGTGTTTCAAACCTAATGAAGTGTGGTTAAGTAAATGATAATAATAATAGCAAGAGATTTATATAGCGCCTTATGCCATTTGCCTCTAAGCGCTTTCACCAATGGCCGCTGATCACTGTGTCCCAACCATAACCATAAACCAAGGATGCAGGAGATCGGGATCAGCGCTTTCCCGTATCAGCAAACATACATCGACAAAAACCATCGCAGCCGGGACCATCTTCCCAAATTCGCATGGTAATCGGGACAAATAAAAAAAAGTAGTTTTTTATGAAGTTTAAGAAGTGTGCCTAGCCACCACAAAACCCTAAATGGCTATACTTGTCAAGGTATAGATACATTTGTGCCACAATGACATTGTCAGATCAACAATACATAGACCCACTTGGTGGTTAACACACCAATGTTGAACTCCGCGCACGGGCTTGATGTACAAAATCCGAATTGAACTGTCTACCTGAACCCTTCGTCAATAATCACGACACTGAAGCATTTTTGAAAGAAGAAACAACCAAGTAGCTAAGAACCAACCCTCCAGCATCCAACTAACGTCTAGCGCACTTCACTAACCTCGCGTTTGACCTCTCTGTCGAGATCTGCGAGTACAATCTTCAAAGTCAAGTGATTTTTTGGTTCGTTTTGATTGATTTGCTATATTGAAAGAGTCTTGGCCGCCATCGTCTGAGCCTATAAGACAATGTTTGAGGTATAGCGCCACCAAGCCTGGCCCCCAGCGCTTTGTTCAAATCCACAATGTACTAAGTCATTAAATGCTATCCGTAATCAAAAAAGGAGTAACCTTGAAATCCTATTTTCATAATTATTGGTCAAATCACGATTGTTATGTTTAATTTAGATTTTGAGCAAGTATGCCACAAATATATGTATCCGAAACATCTCAAATATGTCTAATATCTCAGCCTTCGTTCGCAACATTGGAAAATCGCGGGTGTCTCTCTGGAAGTAAATATAGCTCGCGCCCGAATGTGGGACACCCAATAGAGGCTGTTTTCATGAATGTCAATGTGCTTCCTGGATTGTCATTGATCTGTTTTGCTGCTTGGCTTCAATTGTGCATTACTTGTGAGACTTTGAAAAGCCTATTATGTTCAAGAATTCAAGTGTGAATAATGTGAATTGTTTTATTTTTTCCATAAATTCACGATTAAATTTAAATATTTTTAATATGTTTTTTAATCACGTCATCATCAAAGGTTTCTCAGTACCTCCTACACATATAGGTTATAAAAGAATCCTTGTTGTCCAGCAGGCCCTTATTTAAATTCCTAGTTTGGCGAGTTGAGTGCTCCCTCCTAGTGCTGCAGGTGCAATGCCTGAAAGCCCTGGTATATTCAGATGGAGTGGGGCAGAGGCAGCCAGTTTTGGTTCTCAAGGTCTCGTGAGTACCGTGTCCAGCTTCTTTGTGGTGAGAGTGTTGCACCCATTCTGGGCGGCATATTCAGCATTGCGTAGACCAGAGCCAAGGCAGTGGTGCGTAGGGGTCGTTAGGGCTGGCACCCCATGAGATCCAGCAAGTCCCCTTCACAGGGAGGTTTATTCCCTCGAAGATACCTTGGCGCCTCCGGACTCGAGGTGCTGTCGGTAAGTCTCTGCCCGGTCCAGCTCCACTCCCAAGTAGGTTGATGTAGGCTTGTATGGCAGAGGCGCTCCATTGAGGTTGAGTTGAAGCTTGGCGATTAGACCTCTTTGGTGTTGAGGTGGAAAACAGTAGCGGTGGTCTTGGCTTCGCAAAGCTTCAGTCTCCAATGTCTTGAGATATTGCTGCAAGTAGGGCCATGTCTGTAATTAAGTGTGCTTTCCCCTACTTCTGTCCATTGCTTGTCCGAGTGGAGGAGGGCAAGATCGTCGGCATAGACATATTGTCTAGATGTTGTTTTGAGGTATACGCTGATATACAAGTTGAACAGCATAGAGCCAATACCGATCCTTGTGGTACAACCCGTTCCTCAGACTACGCAGACGACTACTAGCCTCTGCCCATCACTGGTCTTGAGAATAACGCTACGGTTTGCCAAGCATGTTACATATAATTGGTACAGGTGACGATCCGGATGGTCCGGAGAAGCTTGAGTGTCAGGCCCTGGTACCACACGGTTCATATGCCTGCATTAAGGTCCCACCAAGATCAACGCCTGCATACGGCGGCTTTTCAACAGCTTTCCCTCAATATCATTTGTTGAGTTTTATACAATCTGATGGACAGTGCTAGGCCACGGCGAAAAAAAATCCTGCTTGATTGGTCAGGCAATGGGGTTCGACGACGGGCCTCCAGCCGGGCCAGGATCATCCTCTCAATATTTTTTTGAAGGAGACACACAGGTGTGATATTGGTCGGGTAGTTCTTTAGTAAGGGTTGTCGAACAGGCTTGGGTTGTTTGGTTTGGGGAGTACGGATGATCAGTAGCTCCCTCCAATTCTTGGGTAAGGACTGGTTGGGTAAGGCAACATGTGTAGAACTCCTGGAGCCAATCTAGACCTCGTGGGCCGCATTGCATCACGAACTCTGCTGGTTAGTTATCAGGGCCCGGGGCCTTTCCACTCTTTAGTTTGCTAATAGCAGAGGTAAGCTCATCTAGTTGGAGAATGATGTTGAAAGTGACCCTGTCCAACGTCCGGGGGCCGTCGACTGCGGTTGGTGATCTCTTTTTTTGACAGAGCGAGTGTGATCCCTTTCAATGTTCTTGAACTACCCATTTGCGAGCAGTTTGCTCACCAATTGAGTTGGCAGCACTGGACATTTCGATGGTTTGGAAAATTATTGCCGGTGAGGCGGTTTTTACATAGTCTTCCAGGCTTCCTGGGCTGGAGTGGGGTGAAAGTCGATTCCCTTGGACTGTCTCCTCCCAGCGTTCACGGCATTTCCTGTCCAGGCAGTTTGTCAGTTCTGAAGCTTTGGATGACGCTTCTTTTCTTCCCCGGGTTCAAGCATTCTGCGAAGTCCCCTTGTGACAGATTATCAAACATTCCTTATCCCAAGATGGGATATAACGGCGAACGCAGCCACGTGGTATGGTCTTCTTTGCTATATTAAATAAAGAGTTGACACATGCTTGTGCCGGAATGTCCAGGTTTGGCGGAGGTTGGTGTTCGGGAGGTTGGGTACTATCTGAATCCACAGGTTCTTGAACTGGTCCCCAGTCCTGCCCTTGCTGAAGTTCACTTTTCACTGGCTTTTTTGGTATAGGCTTAGCAAGACTCTCCCTGATCGATAAGTGATGGTCTGTGTTGGGAATTCGGAAAGCGGTCGAGAACAGTACGGTAAATGGGGGTTGGTGTCCATGTTTGGGGGAACGTGTTGTCGCAGCTATTCTTCCCTCGCCTTTCCACACCAATGAGGTCTCGGGTTCGGATTCCCGGCAGGGGCTCTTCTCGGTGGCTTTATGTGAAACTGGTTTCTCGATCCATACCGTTCCCGCAGGGGGTTTTCTTCCGGGTACTCCGGTTTCCTCCTGCTTCTAAAATCGAGCTTCTTGGCATAAATCTGTCTGGCATATGTTTCTCTGATGTGCTGAGCGCCTTTAATGGCAGCCACACAGCGCCGTGAGCACGTTTACTGGATATGTCGCGCTGTTAAAAATACAAATATTATTTATATTATTATTATTTGCAAGGAAGCGAGGTCAGGGTTTGTAGAGTATTCCACCTATCGGAAGCTGAAGGTGTTGGTTGCTTGGGGTCGTGCATAGTGTAACACCGGATTTGAGGCCCAACGTCCTCTAGGGTAGATCCATCAGGGGTGGTTTTCTGTAAACCCCAGGTAATGCTATGAATGTTAAAGTCGCCGGCATAAATTGACAAGGGCCACAATAGGTATGTAGAGAATCTGCTTGAAGCCGATGGTAGGTGGCTTGTAGACATTGGTGAATGAACACCTGCAATTTTGGTAGTTGCCCATTCCAGCGGTGGAGTCTGCAGGTGAGTTGCCATTTGTTTTCATTGGGCTGAGTTACTGGCAAAGGTGGCAAGCGCGTGGGTAGCGCTCTGGTGTGTGCAGCTAGGGTGTAGCAGCCAGAGGTCAGAATGGAACTGTCGGTAGCGTGTGTCTCTTGGAGGAGAATCGCAGTGACTTTAAGCGTATGTGTGAGGTGTTCGATGACGTTTATCTTTGCCCTAGTGAGACCTTCCAGATTTAGTTGGAGCACTGAGATGCCATCGGACTTGACATCTGGGACGGCCTGCCTGATAGGGCACGTGTGCCAGACTGGCATCAGATAGTGTCCTATGACCGGAGCCTGATTTACAGTGAGGTAAAAAAAGACAATAGTGATTAAGGACAAACAGTGAATTAAAAAAGACAACAGATGTAGCGTAGCCTCAGTGATTATCATTCGCCTGAATATATCAGTTACCGGGGTTCACCACGAGGAGGTTGATAATTTGAACCTCCATGTACTACATGACTACCATACTGGAGACCCATGTATACCTATGTACATACTGGAGATCAAAACTTAAAACAATGACCAAATTCTCTATTATATATCTGTATTTAGTTTTCCCCAAATGTCTAATATAATCGATTACAATCTCATCATGCATAAAAATAGGCCAAGCACTGTCCAATTTGATCTCATTATAAAGGACATCATTGCATTGCATCATCTTACATTATGACATCATGGGAAAAATACCTATTTTCCAATCTCGGTGTTTTGCACGAGCAGCAGATGTTAAAAACTCCGGGCTAATTTTATAGAGGTTGTCTTTTTTCAAACATCACTCATAAAAACCTATAACAAAAGGTGTAGTTCCCGTAGTATCGTCATTCCGATCAATTTAATTACCCCGACCTCAAAGTACTTGTGCTACTCAAAAGTGTGACCCAACTTTTACGCTACATATCCACATGCATGTCGTAGATTAAAAGTCTCAGAAAGTTTGGTATGGACTTTGCCATTCCCGGCAAAATGGCCGCTAATCCGAAAGGTGGAAGGACCTCTATACAGCCGTCGAAAAAAATGGTACAATCAAAAACAATTTTTTTCAATATTTATATCTCACCTAAGTCGTTGTGTACATCACATAAGATTAAAGAGAAAAGACCAGGATTTCCAGTACTTTTTGTTTCATCTCACTCTTACTTATTTCAATCGAGAGATATTTCCAGTTTACTGCGGAACCCAAAAATCGAGTTGTGCCACTTTGTGGTGAGATGAAATGGGTGAAAAGAATTAGTTAAACATTAAGTTATCACATTGGAACAGATATGAAATTCTTTAAAAAGGGATTAAATTCATAAAGAAACCTAAAAGATACGAAAACAGTTAGGTAATGGTGGAAGTTATGATCAGTAATTAAGTTCTGGCTTTAAGATAAAGTGAATAGCATTCGACATACTGTTGTGTTGTAGAAGAGAACCATGAGCGTACAGAAACTGGAGGAGAGTTTTTATGGTCTTGAAGATCCATGAACGCACATTCCAACCAACATTTGATCTTTGCTTCCAAATTCATTTTATGATTCAACATTGTAAATGCACAAAGATGTACAATATTTTTAAACAATTCTTGATTTGGAGTGTTTATTTTGGTTACAAGACATTCCTTATGTAATGATTTAACCAGATACTAATTTTGCTATAAATTCAGAGCTCCATTCATTGACGTGCAATAAATATTTGTATGTTGTAAATTAATTTAAAAAAAAAAAAAAAAAAAAAAAAAAAATGATTATGTTGACTATTAAAACTTGTGTCGATAAAACTAGACTCCTTTGTTTAATTTAATATGTGTTTTGTTTCTGTAGTCAAGTTGTAATCTTTTGTGAGCTTCAAGACAGCAGCATAACTGTGCGAAAGAACTTGACCACAATGTATAAAAATGGAACAAATCGATTTTGGTGTATTGCAATAAATGATTATATCTTTGAATTGACAAAAGCAAATTAAGATGAAACAAAAACCATTGGAAAGCTTGGTCTTTGTTTCTTTAATATTTGTCAACAAACCATGAAGAAATGATATTTTGAACTTAATATTAACCGATTTTTTTTTCTGATTGTACACACTTTTTTAGACAGGCTGTAGTACTAGCTCAATCACGGATCCATTGTCACAATTCTGGCCTGATCTTAATATAGCACTAGACGAGGAACTCACATACAATGAACCGTGCAACAGGACGACCGCAAACGTAAACGACATCATCTGGTTAAACCCGCCTTTCAGCAAGAACGTCTCCACCAGCATCGGACGATCATTCATCAAGATCATCGACAAACATTTCCCAGCCGGATCCAAATTCAACAAGATATTCAACCGGAACACCGCCCTCAAGATCAGCTGCAGCTGCATGCCCCAACGTCGCCAGCATCATCAAAAACACACAACAAGAAGATCGCCGACTAAGGGATAACAATCTACACAACATGGATGCAACTGTCGCAACAAGGACCTGTGCCCACTGCAGGAACTGTTTGAAACCTAACCTCATCTACCGCGCCCGAAGTCAAAGTAGCGAAAAGGGACCTAACCAAACTTTACGTCGGACTGACGGAACCCACCTTTCTAAAAGTTTAACAACCACAGGACATCCCTTCAGAAATGAAAGACACCAGAACAGCACCAGACTCTCCAAGTACGTGTGGCAGATCAAGAAGAACAACCACCCCTACGACATACACATGGTCAATCGTATCCAGAGCCCGACCGTACTCAGCGGAACCAAAAATGCGACCTCTGACTCACCGAGAAGCTGGCCATCATCAATGCCGACAAACGCAGGCTACTCAAAATAGCTGGATATCCGAACTAATATCCAGTGCCGCACGAGAATTAGCAACCACTCCAGCATCACCTAGGATAATACGACTACCATACCTCTCCGCCGTCCGTAATTTGCCACCTTCCATCTAATGCCGCCCTCTACGACCACCAACTTTCTCTCTACGACGTCCGCAACACCGACTATTTATTCTTCGCATCCACCGGATAGCAGCCAGTTGTCTGATGTTCGCACAAGCGTGAAAACTCCGAGTAACAACTACCGTTCCCGCAGGTTCATCAATTTATCTCGCTCTGCTTTCAAAGCATTGAGCACTCTGCATGAAGATAGATCCTCGCCTATTATATATTATATATAATTATATATATATATATATATAGATATATATATATATATTATATATATAATAGCGAGGAGACTATCTTTCATGCAGAGTGCTCAATGCTTGAAGCAGAGCGAGATTAAATTGTTTATATATATATATGTATTATATACAACAAAAGGATCCCGATAATAATCATGGTGCTGGAAACGGGCTTTCAAGGGCAAGGAAAAGTTCCATATACGTGCCTTCGATCATCCAAGTAGGTGTTCGGTTGGTTCAGGGAAAAATCAAGTTAACAGGTCATTTTCGTGAAGGTGGCACTATTCTCCATGGACGGACAGAATTTTGGGTTTCAGCTCGCCGTTAAAGCAATTTCCAGCATATTTTTTAAGGGTGCCCCCTGAATTTTTGCACAGTTGCATTCAGTGGTAATTGCCTGTATACTATACCTGTGAGTGGTTAATCTCGAACTTGTCTAGGTATCGCTAAAGAAGGAATTTTGTAATTAGAAACATTAATATCGGAGATCTCCAATAATAATTCAACGGCTGGTGGAAAAGTCCAATATGAAATAACCGGGAATTGTGCCATGTACGTCTATGCTCATCCATTAGTTGCCTCAGTTTAGTTCAGGCAAGTTAAAAAAAAGTTAGAGGTCATTTTAGTGGGGTAGCAATATTCTCAATGAGACAGGAAAATTTGGGTTTCCAGTCGCCGTTAAATTAACAATCGGATATGGCCTATTCTAATAAAAGAATCGCTTCTTTATGACAAAATACACACCTTTGAGCATTACCATTCGAAGGCGTAGTTTACTAGACAACTAACAACATAACTCTGCAAAAAATGTCAAATTTTGCAAACTGGGTGCACTCTCCAAAAATGTGCCAGTATTGAAATTTTAACTACTTAGTTCTCAATGTAGAACAGGGTGTATATCTTATTAACTTTTCCCTGGAGATGGCCAGCGCGTTAGTGTTGAAAAAAAGCCCGTGCGCTTGGCAGGGTTCGAACCGGCGGGACCTTCGCATTGCTAGCACGACGCTCTTGCCAACTAAAGCTACCAAGCCAGGGTTGGTAGAGGAGCGATAATTATCATCTATAGGTAGGTACGATTTATATTTGGTTTTTCAAATTTTAAACTACGTAGTTCTCCAGGTAGACACGGATTGTATATTTTATTTTAATCTTTCCTGGAGATCGAAGATGGGTTAACCAAACTGCAATCATGATCCTACGCTTTCCTGGGATATGGTAAAATGCTGGAATTTGAAATAAGATTTGTTAATGTTATGTATTAAGATTAATTCTAAAGCAGTTCTTTATTGGATATAGTCACTGCAGGCCGCAGTCAGTATTACAGGGATACAAACCTTTTTTAGAATTAATTATCACGTTTATTGAGGTGGACGTTATGCATGAGACAATCTCTAAACAAGATGTCACATGGCTGAAATTATTAGTAACTCTAACATGAACGCGCTCGTCGATCCCTTTTCTTTTTCCTTCTCTTAACTAAGTATTTTATATCATGGTATTGCATATGATTATCACATTGTATTTTTTTTTGAAGCAAACCTCTCTTTAAAACGTGAAAATTTCCTTAACAAATGGTAAAAAGAGGCTTGTGATTCAGTTGGATTGTCAGGGTTAAAGGCTGTATGTTTGCTTTAAACTAAATAGATACAAAAATGACCTTTGGGGAAGACCTTGAATGTACAGTTTGTAATTTTTTAAAGATAATACTCGAGTTTAAAAGAGTATGTAAATACCTTGTACCGATACGCACTACAACAACAGCATATCCGAGGCCTTATAACCGTTTAAGGTATTTGTAGAGGGTTAAAAAAAAAGAGGTCTTCAGGAATTTTGATGCACAAAATCGAAAAGTAAAAGGGACTAATGTCTGCAGTTTTAAATGAATTTTTACTACCAAATGTTAAGACATTTAAATGCCAGTTTGTGTAGTTTGAAAGGTATAGGAATTTAGGAAACATTTCAAAACCAAATCATTGTCGAATGCTTTGTACAAAGGTAACACTTTCACGACCGATTTTGCTCGACGTACAGGTAGAGAAAATTTCAGGTCATGTAATAAGTACCGAAATCTCAATATCAACTTTGTTACACTTGGTTTATCATTTGTTATGTAGTTCAGCTGTTAAAAGCCCTTATATATGATGAATTGGCACTTTGTGTTAAAAGTACCAAATTTTCCACCGTTGTAGCAGGACTAGGACGAACATTTTTCAGATATGTGCCCATCTCTGGATGTCCAGGTTTGCCAGGAGAGGGCGCTTTCAAAATGGCCGCCAAAAAACCATAATATCATAAATTAAAGGGATTCTCTTACCACTTTATGAGCTGAAACGGTTTGATTTGTATATTTTCAATTTCGGATCATCTGAGCAATTCTGGAGATAAGCAAAAATGATACACTCCGTGCAAAAAAAAACCAACATACTGAAGGAGGTATGTAAACAGCCTCTAAACATTCCAATCATGCGTTCCTTAACAAATCTGAGCATTGCTGATTTCTGTACAACATTTACTGAAATGAATGTAAACTAACCACCTTTTCTGTCCTTAACAAGACCTGTCCTCTGGGTTAAGCCCTCGTATCTTTGTTTTGTATCGACAAAGGAATTCTAAGGATGACAGAATGTTTTTAGAAAACTCGTAATCACTGATGCAAAGCTTGCATCATTATTCAAATGGAAAAATTTCCTGATCATCAGTAAGTCTACAAATGCACCATAGTAGAGGGGGTCTTTTTTGCACAAAAGGAGTATACTTGAGGGCACTTTTAAAATGACAGACGTTTATTATATTTATACACTGAGATTAATTTACATGGCCTATTTTATGAGAGTGGCTACATCCAACCACATTGATTCAGAAAGTTCTTGTCAGTGAATTTTGATAGCCATTCAGACCCATTCTTGAATGTGACACCTTGAAAGGGGGATATTCTCAAGTGAATATGAAAACAGAACGAAATCCTTCATTTTTGCAAGACCTTCTTGCTCCATATGAGGTATAGCGGGGCATTTGGGAGATAAGCTGAATGGTGTTCATTTCTGTACTAACAGGGTTGGCTGTCAGACAGACCCATTCCACATTTTGGCCTTGATGCAGCCAACCTCTGAGTGTATAATATCTAGAGAAAAGGTTCTAAAGGTATAGGAATAGATGAGAAATATGGCCTAATCAAAACTCAAAATTGCTTATTTGCGCTACAGACGCCAGATAACGACTGCAATTACCGTACTGTGGAGGATGCATACAAGTAGGTGCCCATTGGACCATCAAGAGTATGTTGCTGCATACATCATATGTCAGATCACCACTTCACCAGTGGTAGTGTGTCAATGTGAACGACGACGTTGCTTAACCGAACCGGAGCAGGGACTATTCCTTCATCAATAGTGATCATGGTGATAACCTGCTGTGAAAAAGTCGTCCCAGCAGCAGTGTTGGACAGACCAGTTTCCAAGAAATTCGCCATTAGAACAGATAGCTTGCTTTGAATTCATCACTGGCTAACTCTTTTTAGAATACTTTGTCCTTCTTACATTAACTTTTGACACGGACTATAAAGGTATGTATTGTTCACTCAGACAATAAAAAAATGTTGAATTAACGAAGTCGACAACCCTTTTCTTATGCCAAACCTCTTGGACAACCAGTGAGCATAATAGTCTCAGTTGGTGGAACAGATGAAACAATTTCCTTTCAGAGGGAGCAGTTGGTGTCTGGATTTTAGGTGAGACTGACACTGATCTCTGTTGATGACGTGATGGTGGATGGGATTTAATTTGGCTCTAAGCTCCATGCATAGGTTAGTCTGGAGGGTGTAGAAACAGAATGCAATAAGATGGGGGATTTGCCTGAATGCCAAAAATGACAGAGGTAATAACATGCAATATACCTGAACATGAGACACTGAGAACCGCTACAGGGGCAGTTTTGAAGGAGGTCGATGACTTAAAATACCTTGGATCATGGGTAAAATCCACAGAAGCCGATATCAAAATCAGGAAGGCATTTGTATTTGTATGTCTCCCATCGCCTGAATTACCTAAGGTTGGAGACAAGGTTGGCAACAAGAAGGATGCAGCTCGCAGGACACTGTTACTGCCACCCTGAGCTGTGTACCAGTAGACTCGTTCTCTTGGAACCAACACATGGACATCGGACAAGGGGCGGACAACGAAAAACTTATTTAGACATCCTGAAAAGGGACGCAGGAGTGTGTAGACACAAATGAGCTTGCGATATGCATGCAGGATAGTATAGCCTGGATGATCCGTGCTAGATTCCGGCGAGGAGAATTAGTAGTAGTAGTACTTGGCCGCTATCGTCTGCAAGGACAGTGCCACCCTTCTCAATTGCCTCCAAGCAGTCCTTGCTGCTCTGTATAAGTAAAAGTCGCCTGGTCTATGGTTGATCGGCCATGACAGAAGTCATCATGTGAAGGTAGCTAGGATCAATGCTGCCCGGGCCATGCCAGTAAAAAGATGCCCTAATCCCTGAATTAGCATTCTGAAATTAACTTTACTGATGCATGACACCTAAATAGAGATCTAAACACAGGAATTCCTCTTGTAGCCATTTAATACCAATATGCACTGCACTATTGCAATAATTGAGATAACGACACTTAAACATACTGTTCCCATTTATGTGACTTGTTGTTGCGCTAAACAGAGAATGAGTCAAATGACCGCTATGAAATTGCATCCCTTAACACTGACAGTAGGCCTAGGCCGGAATAACTGGGTACCATTAAGAAATGGAAACCTCAATCCATCCCGTGCGTGATGTCCCCTATGATGAAAATGACACCCTTTTATGCATTTTTCTGGATGGTGATGACTTCTTCGATGGTTTCAGTGGTTTGTAACGACCGGGGGCAGGGGGGGAGTGGATTGCGTGTTCGAAAAAGGGATGATTTCGACCAATTTCAACGTAAACTTTGGCAAAAATTAATGAAAATTTGGCAATTTCGTCAGCTTTGTCAGGTTCAGAGCATATCAGAGCATAAGGTGGGGACGACTTAGGAATTTGGCATCCTCTGGCTCAACTGCCGGTACGTCACTGGATGGTTTGAGTGGTCCCTCTAGGCCAAAGATGGGACTGATGCATCCATGGCATAAGAAATAAGAAGTCATGGTCGGGATGTGAAAATTACCATTTGGGACATCTGTGTATCGATAGAGTTTGCACTCACAGCGCCCACTTTTCTGGCTTAAATATTGGGATTTGGCGGCCATTTTGAAAAGCGCCTCTTATTGACTTATCAGTGAAGCTGAAGACATTACCAGATCGAGCAGATTGATAAAAACACATCAATATCATCTGAAAATGTCATCTTTTCAGGTGTACTTTGTCATTTTAGGCTATTTTGGGGGCCATTTTGAACCGCCCTCTCCAGGCCATATTAGGACAGGTACACTGGGCACATTCGTACAAATAGTGCATATGGGCACACCATCTCTGTGGAAAATTTAATGCTTTTATCACAAGCGCACAATCCATCTGCTTAACAGCTGTACTAATTGTATTTTGTACTCATTAAAACATCAGTGTGTTGTTGCATATAGATTCGCAAGGAAAAACTTTAAAAAAAAAATAAAAAAAAAAAAATAGGGAATGTGCCCAAATGTGCCCGCCTTTCTCAAATTTAAGCGCTATCAAATTTACCGTAGCATAGGAAGCGTTCTGTTGTTAAATTGCTCACGCCTTATCCGCTCAGTAGTATTAGGGAGTGGTGGTAGCCAGATGTTATGGGCATGTGATGGAAACTAGCTCCAATCATGCAGTGTTTTGGTGTTTTTACACGTCTATCTACTTGTCCCACAACATTTTGATCGAATTAAGTCTGGTGACTTAAAAATATTATTCCTACACTGTAAAAACAGTGTTTATAAAAAACCGTGGTGAACATTAGGTAGTTAGTGTTAGGATAACACATGTAATATTTCTAAACACTTGGCGTCAAGCCTAACCACGTACCTTCAATGCCTTAATATGTTTACATTTTAAAATTGCTTGAGATAAGGTGTTTAAATATTAAACATGTATTTCATGATTTTTCAAACTTGTAAGAGTATTTATAGAGGTGCTTTATTTTCTCAATACTGTTTTAACAGTGTACTTTGTTTACTGTTACAAATTGAACGAAAAGAGCAACTTTTTCGAACTTTGATCATTTTCGTACATTTGCGATTTTTAAAATCAAACAAACAAACAAGTTTCACTACTTACTTTTTAGGCGTTATAGCCACCACCGTCACCAAATACAAAAAAGAAAAAAAGAAAGAAACAAAATACATCGCGGTCCCCGGACCGCGAGTGTGTCTGCCTTCACGTACGGCGATCCGGTAAGTACGTATATCCTGTTTCTCCTTTTCTACAATTGAAAAAAGAAATGGCGTAAATTGAAACAGCGTTTGAAAATTCTCAAGACTGGCATAATACCGAAATGGGCATTGTGGGAAAAAGGATGCGGGGCCCGTAGCGATTGCGTGTTCACTTTTCCGTTCAATTTTCTCGCTAGGTTCTATAGGTTCAGACCCAATTTCGATACATATTCAAAACAAAACATAGTAAACGACGGACCCATCTGATGCATAAATTATTCATAGAACCCCTTCGGTTTTCCGGAGAATTTGAGATTTAGTTTCATTTGCATACGTTCGCTATGACGGACTGATAACGATAAATGACTCACCAGAGGAGATTTCCAGAAAGAAGCGCCCCCATTTTTGCAACCCCTGTTTTATTACATATTTGGAATGCTACCAATGTATTAGATCACACTGAAGTGAATAAGCCGATACGCCGTCTTTATATATAAGATGATGATTAAGTAGTTTCTGTCGTGCACGACAGAAAGTCAAGTATGGTTTTCTATGGGGAACGATTACGATAGCAGGCAAGTTCAAAACAAGGTTTGCGGTTTTCTTTTGCACTGTTTGTCCAATAAACCTTCGAAACGTCTCTGTAGTGGTCTTCAACCGATCTAGTGAAATTTGAGAGAAATTCGTATCCTAAAACATCTCCTCCTGTCACTTAATCTCTCGCGCAGTACTAATTTAATAATACTTTCGCATTCCCTGTGACACAGACACACATTTCATGACGTCGCGTAGCCTGTCACGGTTGGTGAAGGGGGCCAAGGTCACATGAGTGTCAGCAAGTCACACGGGTCACCAAAATGTGACCCCACCCCTCCCCCTCCTTTTCACCAAGTTACATCATCTTAAGCCCTTACTGAACTCATACGGAATGCAATATATTTAGGGTTAACATTTTGACCACAGACACACACACACAGATACACACACAGACATGCGACCAGAGTAATCCCTGTGTGCCTTCTGCAATTCTTGCAGACGACAAAAAACAAAACAAAACAAAAAGCTGGACTTCCTTTTATACCTGTAAGAACCACTAAGCAACACAGTTCCTCATTTGGAAATATTTTATTTTATTTTAAAACATGGTACATCAAAATCACTTTACCACCTAAACCCCTTAATTGCCTAAATATTAACACTTAAAGACAACATAGACAAATTTTGATAATTATTTTGATGCCAAACTTTACCGGTTTTCTTCTCATAAATTTTACAAATAATTCGCAAGAATTTTTGTTCACTTATCCTCATGGCATAAATGGACACCTAATGTACCAAGCTACTCGGGCTACACGTCTGTGTTTGATTTAAAGGATAAGCAGTGATTTGCGAAAACTCCAATTTGAAAAAAATCCTTTCCATTCAAATTTCCCACTTGAAGCGTCGATATTGCGCAACATGGCCTGTACAGTTTTTTGACTGCAAACTAACATAGACATTTGTTTATCGTCGCTTATTCTGTACCGGTGTTTATACCAAAATCAGCTGTTTTGTGTACATTTTGAGTAAGAGATATGCAAATTTGTTTGGTTTATTGAATTTTACACACTTGTTCCTGATTTATAAACTTCCACACTTTATACCTTTTGCATCATCACGCTTCTCCCTTTAACTGTTTAAAGTCCGACTCAGAGATTTCCTGAGGAGGCCCCCCGCCCTCAATTTCCAAAAATCGTGTTTTTTGATGTACAAATGCTTGCCCATATACTAATCACAGGTGGGGTGTGACATTGCTATCTTAATCGAATTCTTCATATAGAAAATCGCGGCTTTGTTATAAAATTCGGATTCCGGATTTTTTGTATACACAGTATCCTATGGGACGTATACTACACATCAATGTTTTTACTTGCATCAAACGAAAATCCGATTCAGCTCAAATTTCGGAATTGTGCCTTTTAGGTAACTATCTTTGAGTTCCGTTGACCTATTTTCATTATTACCCACAACAATAATATTTTGAATCTCTGAGTCAGACTTTAAGTCATTCACCATAAATACGCACCTTGCTTCTCATTCAGTGACTTAAAACAATACGTCACAATGTTACACCTTTCATTTTACTGGTTACTATTTTTAAGTTACACATTTTGGAGAATAACATATTTTAGGGAATGCAAAGTACTGCTTTTATGTTCAAAACTATCGATTTTGAACACGAACCTAACATACATTTCAGATTTTTTTTGTGAATTAGATAACTTGACGGAATGAAAAATTTAAAAAATAAAATGAAACGGGAAATGTCTTCAGCGCCAAATTATAAATATACTGTAAAAAACCACCACAGAGTGGTTTTATTATAAAAAAATTGTTTACCCTATTGGGAGGACACTAATTTGAGCGTAATCATTTCATTTGAGGGCAATATATATAAAGGCTTTTACAACAATGTGGCCAGAGTGGGACACTAGCATATTTGAAAATATTGCGCTCTCATGATTTTTTTCAAAATGATATTTTTGCATGGTTGTAAAGCTTTTATTTACATTAGCCCTCACACTGGAATGATTAAGCCCCAAAACAGCGCCTCATGGGTTAAAAGAACGATTATAATAAAATACTCGGAGTATTAATTCAGCAAACGACGGAAACGGCCGTTTTCGTTTAACACAAGAAAACACACACGCCGGAGGGGATTGCACGCCCATGCAACATGTTTGACCGGTCTGTGACTTTTGTGGTTTTAATATCAATGAGTACGAGTCTGTTATAGTAATGTAGTAGTAGTAGACACCTTTTGTTTATGAAGTTACGACAAACTCAAAAGTTAGCCTACCAAATTAATGGATGTCTTTAGAATCTTCTTTGTGTTAGTTATTGCGTTGTAAAAGTATAATCTCAAGACCCTAGACTATAGCTGAGAGCAAATGAAGGAATTTCATATTTTGTTGCAAATGTACAGCACCGCTTTAATGCATGTTGCTGGAAACAAGATGGTGAAAAAAATTGACATTACTAAATGAAACATAGGGTGAATGAGCTTGGCTTGTTAGTGTTAAAAACTGCACACTTAGGAAATATCCTCCACAGTATCAGGTAAGAAAAATGCAAGATTCGTTATTAAATCATAATGATGATGAAACGAAGCCAGGGAAATGAGTGCTGTTATGGGTGTAAAGTTCCTTTTCTCAGATCAGATATGTATCGTCATCATTGCTGTATTGGGCTACCACAGAGGGTGTTTGAGTCAATCCCACAAGCATCAGTTTGGGAAATTTTACCTCAATAAGGAGAAATGTGATCCCACAAAAGTCCTATTCTTAAGACTATAACGAACCCTGACTTTTACACTCAGTTTATTTTAGCCCACAAAGAATTATTAATAATTTTGAGCATGATAATGAAATGCCTTGTGGTTCTTAAACTTGTTGAATTACTGATATGTGTTTGTATCGTACAGTATAGGCCACATTTGCAATGTTATTATGGGATTGTTCAAAAACAACCTCTGAGTGATGCCCAAAAATATTATTTATAGCATTGTCCAATGTCGACACACTTAATAGGTAGCCACACCAACAAAGAGTTTTATATATTGCCCTGCATAGAGGCACCTGTTGGGGGTTTTTTTAGGAATCCCTAAAACCAGAAGGTTAGTTAAATGCCTTTTTTGCTTCTTTTGTTATAGTGTGTACTGTTTGAGCTTTTATTCAACATGTTAGAATAGGAAAGGCCAACTTTTCCCCAAATTTTGGGATTTACCGCCTTTTTTGTGCTTTGTTTCTACAGTAGTTTGGAACACGGAGTGCAGAATTTCTCCAAAATGGCCGTGATTCCCGGGCGGTGAAATAGCGGAAAATCGAGCAGTTTCATCCTCAAATGCTTTTGATGGTGACTGTGATCATCATCTGCAAGAAAAAAAAATAAGGTTTGTGTTGACCCTCTACACGTTTTTAGAGACCAAAAATGACGATTTCCACGCACCTTTTAACACAGTTAAACGATAGGCAGTGTTTCGCCGTGTTCACCCTTATAGCTTTTAAGTTGTACTAAAAACAACGAAAAATATTGTTTTATTGTCAACCGGGAAACCATGAAACCAATTCCCTGTCAAAAAATCGTACACACTGATAGAGATAGAAGTGAACCTTAGGACTATTTCAGTTCACATTTTTCAACAATTAGATATTAGATGCACAAACTCTGAACAATAACCCTTACCCGTCCATTAATACACGAGCATTAGTAATAAGTGTATTAGGTTCATAAAATGGCCTCTATGGTCAAAAGACCATATGGCAAATCATTTCCCGAAAAGGAACAAAGATGACCAAAAAATCCATTGAAAGAAAGTGTTTGGTAGGCTGTGACCAAACATTTTTGTTGCAGAAAAACAAAACTTAACTTGCAGTAACTTGCCGCGTAAACCCCTTCTATTCAATTTACCGCGTTGTAGCGATAGGTCGCTGGACCCTCTTCTTGTATATTCTTTTAAAAACAAGAAAACAGAAGGTCCCAGGGTCAAATTCTGGATGTTCAGTGAATTTTTCATTGAGTCATTTATGTGTGGGTTGAAGTCTAAAAAATTCTCATAATTCTAAAAAAAATGGTGGGGTAACATTGCATAGAAATGAGGTCCATCAGGTAAAGTTATGGATCTGGGTTCTGCACAAAGAGTAAAGCTACAGCTACAAGCAACATATCTACCATGAGTTTGTTCACATTAGTTTTTTTTTAAATAAATTAAATTCGTTTTTGACATATTGATATGACCTCACAGTAGAACCTCAAATTTATATTAATCGGAACGAGGCCAGCTCTAAATAAACTAGGCAGTATACACACCTGAAATCTTATGCACTACATGGACAGAACAATGGCTTTGCAGTTCCAAATACACAAATGGAAATCTTAAGTGCTTTGTCCGAATGAAACCGGTTGGATTTACTTATCAATAACGCCATTATATTGCTTGGGTGGTCAAAGTAAGCATAGTGTATATGTCCCTCGATCACTGATATTCAAAAAAGGTATTGAGATGGCATTTTATTCATTTTTATGAATTTGCAACTTTACAGTTGCCATAACCAATAAATGGTAAGTATAATGATATTTATTTGTATTTATATTGGAAAAATGTTTGGACTTCGAGCGAAGTCTGTAGGCCCTTAATCAAAATGAACATTTTCCTTTGATCCCATGGCAACAGCCCTTGTTCATCATGATCACAAAAACTGCGCAAAAGAAAGAGTGGTTTTCGATCATATTTCTGCAATGCATCATGGAATTTGTTGTTAAAATTGGATGACTGTATTTTTGACGCAACGAAACGAAATAAAAATAGGTCAATGTGCCATTGGATTGCACGATTTTTACGGCGGAGTTTCGGTAACCTGACCCATCGACACACATTTTTTTTCTGGGACACACTTTATGAATTCTTAAAAACCTTAACGGAAAATAAACACAAGAAGTTTTCATGCTTTTAAATACCACGAAAACTTAAGTCAAAGTGAAACGATGTGGTTTTGTATGAAGTTAAAAAAGAGTGCATTTAGGTTGTAAATTTGAATTCAATTTTTAACAGAAAAAATTTCAGGCCTTAGTTGTTCTCGCCAATTTATGGACACTGAATATACGTGTATCTGTGCAAGTAAAACAAAGATACTAATTTTATTATGTTCACGAAAGTGAGACATGGCATGGATTGAATTCCATAATTTGTTGTTTTTTTCTTTGAATCTATTGATTTAACAATGTAATTTGTCTTTGTTGAAAAGCGACTTTAACATTTTAATATGTACACAATAGACCGTTTTCTTCAAACTGATAGGTTTTTGTCAAGAATATCCCTGAAATTGTATGTGTGACTGTGAGGTCTTTGTAGGGTACGGTATACGTCGGTCGCAGTCTCTCAGATTGTATGGTAAAAGTGGCCAAACATGGTTGGTACATTTTGTGACCCCACTTTGTCTGCGCCCAGTTGATTTCAGCAGCCTTGACGGAATAAAGTGCAGGGGATACTGTACTTTATTCCGTCAGGCTTGCGAATTGAAATGGAAAAGAGAAAAAGTGGGGTCACAAAATGTTTGTACCAACCCGCCAACATGAATTAAGTCTCTCCCAAAATTTTTTTGCATAGGTTTCTGAACCCAAAGTTCAAAAGATACCAAATAAAAATCTTTGTGATAAGCTTGTTATCCTCGTATTGGAAACAAACAAAGCCAAACATCAAGCAACATAAACGTTAACTTCAAGAAAAAAAATGTTTCCTGAATGTAGGTTTTTTACTCACTCTCTGTACCTCTGTTTATTGACTGCTAGCTTATGATGTTAACCACTTGACGTGCTTTTTGGCAGCTTTTGAAAAACAAAAAACACAAACATTACTTTTGTTGTTTTCTAAACATGTTTACGATGCCTCATCTGACAGTTGCTAGGTGGATAACACCTCAACTGTATGTAGCAGTCATTTAGTCAGCAACTCACTACCAGGCATTACAATTGCTTTTGTGTTTTCTATAGATATGTTAAAAGATATTGATCTGACAGGTACTAGGGGGATTAATACCCTCACTTATACTTCAGCAGTCCATTACTCAGCAAATCACATACCAGGCATACCATTGCTTTTGTTGTTTTTCCATAGACATGTTGAAAGACTGTGATCTGGCGGGTAGATTAACCCTCAACCAGGATCCTACATAAATCGCTGATAGAACACTCGATCAAGAGAATGGAGGCCACTGATCTTATATTATACAATGGATGGAAAACGGCTGGGCTTCGTAATTGAGGCACTGACGGCCATATTGTCATCCAAAAAAGAGCCGGTGGTTAAGAGCCGGTCATTGTATACAAAAATTTATATTCCCATTGAAAATGTGGATAAGTAAGCGACATAACAGACTACAGAATCAAGCCCATTCATGGCTTCCAAAAAAGCAATGTAGCGGTCATAGTCATCCAAAAAGAGCCACAAGCAGGTGGTTAAGAAGCCGGTCATTTATACAAAATTTGTTCCCATTGAAATGTGATAAGCGACATAAAGACTACAGAGTCAAGCCAATTCAATTTGAGCTCATTGGCATTTGCGTGTATGGGATAGCATGTCTCTAAATGATGCACCGGGAACAATTCTGTTATTATTAAACAGGTGTCCTGGATCTTGCTATTGTGTTCGCGAGACAAGATTTGTCCGCCCGTTGCTCGCATTCATCTATTATTATGAAATGCCTTGTGGTGCTTAAACTTTTGTAATAGATATGTGTGTTGTATAGGACAGTATAGGCACATTGGCAATGGATTATGGGATGGTCAAAAAAAACCTCTGAGTGATGCCCAAAAAAACTATATTTTATAGCATTGTCCATGTCGGGACACACTTAAAGGTAGCACACACCCAAAGCCATATCGTGACATGCCTAGAGGAACACGTTGGTGTTTTTTTAGGGAATACCTAAACAACCGAATGGTTAAATGGCCTTTTTTGCTTCTTGTTGTTATAGGTGTACGTTTGATGCCTTTTATCAAACATGTTAGAATAGAAAAGGCCACTTTTCCCCACTTTTGGGATTTACCAGCCTTTTCTGTGCTGTTCTACAGATCAGTTGAACTACGGAGGTGTCAGATTTCTCCAAAATGGCCGTGATTCCCGGGCGGTGAATTAAGCGGAACAATCGAGCAGGTTCCCGCATCAAATGGCTTTTATTCTGGTGACTGTGATCTCATCTGCCCAGAAAAAAAATTAAGTTTGTTGACTTAC
Source organism: Ophioderma brevispina (assembly GCA_023653785.1). Classification (NCBI taxonomy): domain Eukaryota; kingdom Metazoa; phylum Echinodermata; class Ophiuroidea; order Amphilepidida; family Ophiodermatidae; genus Ophioderma; species Ophioderma brevispina. The sequence continues at coordinate 26,110 of JAMKCH010017508.1, read as the reverse complement.
AGTTAGAGGACCAAAAATGACGATTTCCACCGCACCTTTAACACAGTAAAACGATAGGCAGGTATCGCGTGTCACCCCTTAAGCTTTAAGTTTTTACTAAAAAACAACGAAAAAACCATGTTTTATATCAACCGGGAACCCTGAAACCAATTCCCGTCAAAAATCGACACACTGATAGAGTGAACCTTAGGACTATTCAGGCACCATTTTTCAACAATTAGATGCAAAACTCGAACCAATAACCCTACCGTCCATAATACACGGGCATTAGTAAAAGTGTATTATGGTTCATTAACATGGCCTTATGGTCCCCAAAAGGCAGATGGGCAAAATCATTTTCCCGAAAAGGAAAACAAAATGACAAAAAAACATGAAAGAAAGTTGTTTTGGCTGGGACCAAACATTTTTTGTGCAAGAAACAAAACTTAACGTGCAGTAACTTGCCGCGAACCCCTTTCGATCAATTTACCGCGTGTTAGCTATAGGGTCGCTGGACCCTCTCTTTGTATTCTTTTAAAAACAAGAAAAAACCGAAGGTCCAAGGTTCAAATCGGATGTTCAGTTTGAATTTTCATGACTGTCCTTTATGTTTGTGTGGTTGAAGTCTAAACAATTTTCATAATTCTAAAAACATGGTGAGTAAATTGTAATAGAAAATGAGGTCCATCAGTAAGTTATGGATCTTGGTCCTGCAAAAAGAGGTTAAGTACAGCTACCAAGCAACATATCTACCATGAGGTTTGTTCACATTAGTTCTTTTTTTAAATAAATTATGAAAATATATTGAACTCACATAGAACCTGCAAATTTATTTTACTCGGCGAACGATGGCCAGCATAAATAAACTAGCAGTTATACACCTGAAAGAGCTTATGCACTACATGGACTAAACAATGGCTTGCAGGTTTCCAAAATTAAAACAAATGGAAATATTAGTGCTCTGTCCGCTGCATACCCGGTGGATTTCTTATCAATAACGCATTATGCTGGGTCAAAGTGCATAGTGTTATGTCCCCGATCACTGATATTAAAACAAGTATGAGATGGCATTTTATCATTTAGAAAATTTGACAACCTTTACAGTTGCCATATCAATAACTGGTAATTATAGATGGAGATTATTTGTTTTATATTGGGAAAAATGGTTTACTCGGCGAATGTATGTAGGCCTAATCAAAATGAACAATTTTCCTTGTACCTGCCACAGCCCTTGTCATCATGATGCACAAAACTCAGCAAAAGAGCTGGTTTCGAGCATATTTCGCACGCATCATGAAAGGTGGTGTGAAAATTGGCTACGTGGTTTTTGCGCCAACGAAACGAAATACAAATAGGCTCCAGTGTCCATGGGATGCACGAGTTATTCCGGGAGTTTCCGTGACCGACCATCGACACACATTTTTTCTGAAACACTATGAATTCTAAACCTTAACGGAATAAACAAGCAAGTTCAAGCTTTGTTAAACTACCACGAAACTTATAGTCAAAGTGAAACTTATTAGTTTTGTATGCAGGTAAAAAAAGAAGTGCAATTGAGTGTGTCAATTGAATTCAATTTATTAACAAGGAAAAGCAGCTAGTTGTCTCGCAATTCTGGACACTAATATACTGTATCTGTGCAATGTAAAACAAAGATATCTAATTTTCATTATGTCACGGAAATGAGACATGGCAGGATGAATTTCAATAAGAATTTTATGATTTAACAATGGTAATTTATTTGTTAAGATACTTTACTTAATTATGCAACCTATAGGCCGTTTTCTTCAAAATGATATGTTTTGTCAAGAAATCTCACTGAAATGTATGTGTGAATGTTTGTAGGGTACGGAGACGTCGGTCGCGTCTCTCCGAGGGTATGGCTAAAAGTGGCCAAACTGGGGTTAGTACATTGTGTGACCCCACTTTTTTCGCCAGTGAAGTCAGAAGCCGACGGAATAAAGTGGCAGGGGATCTTGTACTTTGATTCGTCAAGGCTGCGGAAGCAAAATGGGAGCAGAAAATAAGTGGGGTCACAAAAATTGTACCAAACCCGCCAAAACGAATTTTTAAGTCTCTTCCCCAAAATGGACATAGTTCTGAACCAAAGTTCAAAAGATACCAAATTAAAAATCTCTTTTTTTTTTTTTTTTTTTTTTTAAAAAAAGTAAAAAAAACCATTTCAAAACAAAGCAAACATTCAAGCGAAAAGACGTGTAACTTCAAGAAAAAAATTTTCTAATGAGTTTTTCCATCTGTACCTTGTTTTAGTGACTGTAGCTTATGGTACACTTGCGTGCTGTTTGGCAGCTTTAAAAAAATACATAAATCACAAACCATTACTTGTTGTTTCTAAACATGTGTAAAGAGCTCATCTGACAGGGCTAGGGGATAAAACCTCAAAAATCTGTATGGCAGTATAGTCAGCAAATCACATACCAAGGCATTACCATTGCTTGTGTGTTCTATAGTAGATGTTAAAAAAGATAAAAAATTTTTTGATTCTGGGGGGGGGGGGGGGGGGGGGGGGGGAACCCCCCAGGGGGTTCTAATAAGTAGCGTCTAGTAGATTGAAATGATTTACCTGGACATTTATATCTTGTCAGCACTAATACTCTAGGTTGTGCGTTGCCCTTACCTACTGCCAGCCTATCACCTAGTGACGATGACCAGTTTGCATCTGCTCAGTGTCTATCATCGCCATGCTATCGATATAGACAGATCGCATACTGTGCGTGTCGTACTTAAGAAACCCCAATGTACCACGGCATCTACAATATCGCGAAAGGACACTCAGCCTCATTAGAGGAGTATGGATGGTTTACATGCGAGATCGTCTGACCATTACAAGATGGTACATGGCTGTGATTACAACCGGCTGCAGGCCTATAGTAACGTGTTGTAGCAGGCAATGATCCGGACCACATGCATATTGGTCATCCAGAAATATTTAGAGCCCACCTATGCAGTGTGCTGGAACGAGCACGCCCACTCTTTATCCACAAATTATATTTCGCCACCTTGAAATGGTAGCATAATGACGATCATGATACAGCCTACGAGAATTAAATGCACAATCATTGCTTCACCCCAAAAAGCCAATGAGTATGTAGATCCAAGGTCATCCAGAATCCGGGAGGCCAGCAGGTGTTAAGAGGCGGTCGCCAGTTATACACGAGAAATTCTGATCCCATGAACTGTGGCATACAGCGTGAACGAGTCAGTATTACGATATCAAGCCCACACTTCATCATGAGCCTCATTGACATTGCGCGTAGTGTGCGACCACTGCATGTCACTTGTAATACAAGTGCACCCCGGCATTTTACACACTGATTGTTACCCGGGGTCTATGGAATGCTATTGTGCTCGGAGTCCAAGATGCGATCACCGTTGCTCCTACCTATCATCTCATGATACAATTCCTGTAGTGTATGTTAATAAACATACATAGAGTCCATTGAGTGAAGTGAGACGATCAGTCGAGTGGATGGTATCATGACACCCCTTTATGTGTTAATTTCACCTCACGCTCAGACCTCCACCCCACGTCATTCGCATTAGTCGCCGCTTGGCGCACCCCCTTTCCCCCCTACACCTTTCTTACGCTACGTCTTCCCCGGTCATACGTCATGGCTGCATAAATATAGCTCATGCTGCATAAATTATTAGATAATTAGGCATGTTAGGTAGCTTATGGAAAATGGTGGCACTATCACCAACGATATCGAAATTGTCTACGGGCATTGGCACAGTGTTACCGCCTGCTCAAATGTATGGAGACAGTACTAATGGTCAGCAATTCACATACCAGGCACCATACCACTGAGTTTTTTTCTTATAGACATAAGATATTGATCTGACTAGGTTGCTAGGTGGATTGAGTTAAATCAACTAATGAGGAGTCATAGTCAGCAATCTCATCATACCAGGCATACATTGCTTATTGACGTATTGTAAAGATAATCATCTGAACAAGATGGCAGGTTGAGTTAAACGGCTTAGTGTAAAACGCGAAAGCGAAAGCGCACAAGTGAATTCGGTGAGCCTCCAACGGAATAAACTGCGTTTAATGCTGACACTTATTCGTTAAGGCTACCGAATTCACTCGCGCTTCATGCTTTCCTGGTTTTACACTAAGTCGATATGAAACACTGCATTTCAGTTGGTCATGGGAGGAATTTACCTGTTATGAAATATGTAAACAGCAATCACAATCGGAGAAAAAAATTTGTGATTATTAAAAGGCTCATGAGATTCAGTTTTGAGGCGGGGTCTCATAAGGGGCAGAGATTTGGAGGATGAATTTGTTGTACGTCTTTGAACTTTTCAACGAAAATTCATGTAGCCCGTTAGCATGCGAATCCAAAATCTCATATCTATTCCAAAATAGGGCTGACAGGAGCCAGACAAAGATTTTGCGAGAATGAACCCATGATGTATGGCGTTATAGATAGTTGATACATTTGTACTTGAAACACACACTACGATCTTAAAAGTTGATGCGCTCTTGGACCGGGAAGCCATCATGCAGTAGGATCTATGAAGCATGATCTTTTCTTACAGCAAAGAAAGAAAATTAGTTTTGATGCCCAGTTCTGGATTCTAACGCATAACCCCCGCAGCTCAGCCGCGCGCAAGTGGCGGTAAGCCTGCTATTCAACTAAAACGGGGATTCGTCTGCTCATTACAGTCCACGGAAGGGTATTTAGCCGGCCGACTTTGTTTCAGTTGGTAGACTTATGGACCCATTCTTTTTACCTTATTGCGGGGACCAGATGGAAGATGCAGTATTAAAGAACAATATACCAGATGTTGAATCTAAAAAGGAATTTTATTATGGGAAATAACAGCGCAAATTTTTGGAAAAATAAAGATTGATACCCGTCACGGCCATTGTGGTTTATTATTTTGCTTAGGGGGAACCATCAGGTAAAATAAAAATGACGTACGTATACCTACATTGAAAAAAAAAAAACAACCGATTATCGTCATCTACGTCGGTTTGGAATCAGTAGGGAAAAGGTAAATGTGGTTACTGTTTAGAACATAATAAACCGTGTCTTTTGGAAAAAAAATAGCATCTGCAGTAGGGGCCATATGTACAGACCTTGATTTAACTTAGTCGGATTTGTATAGATCGGTCGCCCCCGAAGATGCAAACTGATACTGATACCTGACACGTGTTCTGGTACCTGACACGTGACACCAAAACTATTCATATCGTTACCGTTATAACTACAATACGGCAAAGACAGCAAGCATTCTGTATTCCGTTGTCACAGCGTAATCGATCCAGGAGGTGCAATGGTTTGGGGTTTGTATAATAATTTAAAATTGGGCTGTTTTGATATTAGAGTGTATCGGTGCGCGGCTACAGAGCGCATAGCTCTGTTGCCATGGCGCGTATGTTCAAGGGGTATTTATTATGTTTGATAGAGATTACTTTTGCAAGGGGAAGTTTCTGGAGTTAGTTTTGAGTTATGCACACAGGTTAATTAACAAAAGCATGATGATGTGAACTTCATATTTTTTCTTTAATTTTTCAGATATTACTAGATCCTTTTGAACAAAGGTTTAAGGATGATTTTTTAATGTCACGGGAACCGAGACTGCCATAGCTAAATGCATGAAGCAGTTTCACAAATTACCGTTTGGAAAAGCCCAATGCCCAAATCGAGCAGATCGTGTCCTACCCGCCCTGTACAGAACCACTGTATAGTCTCCAATATGATCGATGACGCTTGACACGAGATAAGAGATAAAGAATGCTTGCTGCTTTGCCGTATGTAGTTATCTAAACGGTTAACGAGATGGAATAGTTTGGTGTCACGTGTCAGGTACCAGGTCCACGTGTCAGGTAGCAGATACCAGGTTGCTCTTCGGGGGCGATCGATATAGATAATATCCGACTATGTAATACAAGGTATGTACAGGACCCTCTCTTGCCCAAGTGCTATTCTTTTCCAAAAGAACACCGTGTATTTATGTCTACACAGTACAACAAATTTTACCTTTTCCCTAATGATTCAAAAACCGACGACGATGACGATAATCGAGTGTGCTTTTTCCAGTGTTGTGGGATACGTAGTCATTTTACCTGAAGGGTCACCCCGACCCAGAAGCAAAATAATAAACCAATCAATGCCGTGAAATCTCAAATCTTTATTTTTTCAAAAAAATTGGCTGTTATTCCATAATACAACAGGTCCTTTTAAGATCAACACTGTATATTTTCTTTATTAATTAAAGTTCAATTGTCCCCGCAAATGAAGGTGAAAAAGATGGGTCCACCGTAAGTCACAAACTGAGAAACAAAAATCAGCCGGACTAAACTACCCTTACCGTGGACTGAATGACGCAGACGGATCACGTGTTAGTTTAGCAGGCTTACAGCCACTGCGCGCGGCTCCTCAATCTGCGTGGGGGTTATGGGGGGGTTAGGGGTTATGCGTCAAGATGTGACACTTATAGTAGTAAGACAGTTTCAATGCCTGTGAAGGCGTAGTAAAAAATCCGTAGTAAAGACACCTAGAACCTAACACATATAGATGATACTATCGCTCCTCTACCGAACCCCCCTGCTCGCTATTGGCCTCAATCGAGTGTTAGCGGCCCCCCACCCCGGTTTTAGAGTATGCAGGACGGTGTTGTGCGATGTTTTACGTTATCTAAGGTCGCCGGTTTGGTTCGAACTCCCGGCCAAGCGACTGGAGTTCTTTTTCCGAACCACTAGTGGCGGAGTGGTTAGTGGGGATTGAGGCTCGTGACGTCCAATTCTCCAGGGATAAGATTAATAAATTTTATATATCTTAATGGCGTTCAAGTCATAGGTTTAGGTTTACATTTTCAATGACGTACTTCCGTGATCGGGGTAAGCTATGCACACTTAAATTGTTTTCAACATGTTCAAAATTCAAATCAATGCCCCCCACACCAGAATGCTCCTTAGTGATAGCCAGGAAACAGTAATAGTAGCACTGTCATGTCACGCATGAATTTGTGGAAAAACTTAAAGTGACTCACGAGATTTTTCGACATATAATTTGTTGGTGTAATAATTAAAAATACTAAGTAGAACGAAAGATAGTAATAGTTGGGGTTGGTGTGTATTCCCGTAGGATTTAAGGCTAAATGATTTTGTTGCTGTTTGGTTCAATAGGACCTAATGTCAAAAATGATGGGGTCAAATTTTCCTACTGATGAACTCTTCAAGGGAAATATTTAGTACAGTGAAAAATTTAAATCGAGTTCAACTGGTTTGATGTACACTAACGCGTCGTCTCGTTTCTAAGGATTAAAAAAAGTATATATTGCCTAGGTTCCAACCGTTAGTTAAAAGCGGTATAACACCATAATGGTTCAAGGTCCACCCTGGGGGTAATGCTCCGATGTTGTTGAAAACGTGGTTTTGTCAAATGAGTCCTGAGGTTCATACTTGACAACAGAAAAGTCATAATTGATCGTTTGGTATCACCATTGCGACATCCAGCGGGAAAAAGTTTGGGGACCCCTATAGACCATGTAGACCCTACCGACATTTTGCTAGGTGAATTAGCCACTCCAATGTCACACACTGAAAATAATTACATTTTTGGATCATGTGAGACAATACAAATACTTATCACCAGTTTCAACAAAATCTGCGATTGGGTAAATTTAAACCCCCGGATGACTTCGACACCTTATGGGCTGATTTTAGCGCTTTAACTAAAGGTCGGAACATAGGCAAATAATACTTTCTAATCCTTATAAGGAGACGAACATGTAAATGAACATTACACACAATTGACTTCGATTTTAAAAATTTTCCCTGTAGTAACAACATCCCCCTTGAGGACAGGGGGCGGCCAGCTGTCCGAAAATTTGCACCACCCATCATTTTTGACTGTCTGGTCCCTATTGAATGATAAACAGCAATTGCAAATCAACTTTAGCACCAAATCCTACGGGAACTGATTCATTGAGCATACGACCCACACTTAATCTTAAAATTCACAATTCCAAAAGTTTGAGATGAATCCGAACTTTCTTTTTGAGCAGTAAATCATTTATTTGACATGGTATTACGTGCCATGGATACCGTGTATTAACAAAAATTCCGGATCCGGAGATTTTATAACAAGTCGTGTATGTTTTATTATGAAGGGACTTTCGATTTCGCCTGTATAGCTATTTCACAGTGAATAGTACATGGACAAGCATTATGGATATGCAAAAAATAACAAATTTCTTGAAAAATTGAGGGGGGCGGTGGCCCTCATCTGGAAATCTCTGAGCTCGGCCCTTTAATTGCATGCAAGACAGGGGTTACGAATTTGACACCTAACTTGGGTTACATCCAGGTCAGGTGATGAATTTCAGCTGTGATTTAATTTGGTTTGATTGAATGTAACAAAACTCCAGAAACTTCCCCTGCAAAAGTAATCTCTAGTCCAAACATAATACCCTTGAAAATACGCGTCATGGTACAGAGCATGGCGCTCTGTAGCCATGCGCACGATACACTTCTAATATCAAACAGCCCTAATTATAATATTACCACAGCCCCAAAACCCATTGCACTCCTGGATTACGCTAACTGAAAGTTCAAGAGTGCTCAAAGATATCATCTGATGGTGTAATAGACAGGGTGAGTCGAATACAATAGCAACGTTGGTTACTGTATGCAGGATTTATGTAATCGCCAGATGCTCCCTTACGGAGGTAAGAAGTGATGCTTGCGATGTTGGAACAGTGGCCAAAAACGCAGTTTATTTTCATTGACACTAAGATGAGTCTACAGTCATCCCAGTGCTTGATTTATCACAATACCGCGACATGTGTGAGAGATCAGATAAACCGAGTATCATCGTTGTCAAGTTCGATTCAAATTAATGGGCATCTGGATGTGTGCGTTTGCAAATATAGGCGTGGTAATATTATGGTAATTAGTCGTCCCCAAGATGTGTTAGTGTAGAGAGCGAATTGCTGAGGGCCTACAATAGACTCCTGTGGTAGCCATTACTTGAGTTTAAAAGCTGCTGAGAAGCATTCCCATATTAGACAGATAGGAACAGTTGACCGATTCCATGTTTGACAATTTCATTGAATACCAAAATCATGAGCTATAGTCTCAAAAGCAGTTCTTGCGTAGTTACACGATGTCGAATAAGTGAGGGCATGTGCAGGGGCGGATCTAGGACTTCTCAATAGAGGGGCGCCAAATTTTCCCCGCTCGAGGCGCTAGCAAGGGTAAATCAATACTGGTTTTCAAGTCGTGTTCGACGAAAATTCAGACAAGCGGGGGGGTTGAGGGTTTGTCGAGTTCCCTGGGGGCCCCAAAGGCGCCCGTGCCCTCTATCGTCATTCTTAGGAGATCTATAGGCCGCCCTGTGCGTTAAAAGTCATTTTTATATAGCTACTGTTCGCCCGGCGCTCTATGCGGCCGCCCGGCGCCCTGTCTGTGCTTTGCAAAAAAAAATAGAGGGGGGGCGCCGCCGGGGGCCCCCCCCACTCTACAATCAGCCCCTGTGTAAGTCTAAGAGTGGCCCAGAGAAAAAAAACCACTTTCACCTGAGAAACACATTCCATGATGATGTTCGGTCTGCAATCTTAAACAAGGCGGTCGTTTCGTTTATGCCGTATTGGAGTAGCTCCCAAGTTCTTACTGAATAGCGCCCGGAAAATGTTGTTCAAAACCTGGCAGTCGCTCAATACTTGGAAAGCTAAGGAATTAGTGGAACGGCTGTTCATGTGTAAAATAAGTAATGTTGTATGATTGAGTCTATCAAGTCAAAGGGATTAACCATGTGGGGATTTCTTTTTAAACCAAGCATGATCTTATCAGGAGAACGAGATTTGAAGGACTCTTTATGCTGTACTTCACGATGTATTTTTCAATTGCTAAGTACAATACTCAAACTAAACAGGTTGTTCCTGAGGTACCATTACATTCAACGTAGATATGTACAGCAAGCTCAGATTAAAGAATGAGCTAAATTTATGGCTAAAGGTTTTATTCAAACAGGTTATTTACAGTTGTAAAAGACTGATTTGGGTCAGCGCATCACGTTTTGCTTGTTTGTCTTGTCAAGTGCATTCAGGAGCGTCCTTTGGTCTACAACTTTCTAAGATTTCCAGCATTGATTTCCTCCAGCGAACCGGCTCGTTCAGGATTTGCTACGTCTGCAACGAACATTATGAATATCCTGATTTTATGTATGGGCTGCTGACAAAAGGTTACATGAAGTTTGATTTAACAGGGAGCATGCCTAGAGATGACCAAGGGTGTCAGGAGAGAGTTCCGTAAGATATCTACGCGTGGTGCAAGAGTGATCCAAATTAAGGGGGGGGGGGTATGGGGTCTGAAGCAGTGAACTTGGAAAAAAAAAAAAAATGTTTTCTTAATTTTCCTAAATAGTGGTTATATTACCATGTTATATATCATATGTAGCCCAGTCACAAGTTTACAATCCATGAAAATTTTTGCTCTGGTGTACGGTAACCCCGTGCACAGGCCTCACCTGCATGAGCTGAATAACACGTAGTTTACCTCGGTAATGTTAACCATCATTATTTTCCCTTTATGTAGGCTCACCCCTGGGCAGTACCGATATACTTTGGGTGCCTAGACGGTTCACGAGATTCCGCGTACCCCCCCGGTTATTCCACCACTCACGACGCGCGAAATTCACACTTGAGCACACGGATTTTTCAATACCGTTGCCATGGCAACCGGCAATCGACCATCCGCCATCATTCAGGCGCCGTAATTTGAATTGGAACACATTTTGAAAATCGCTTATGGTTACTCGCTATATGGGCTAATATGGGTTGCCAAATTTCATGTTAATAGCATGTAGCGTTTTCCCCCCTAGTTACGTTCGTTCTCGTTTTGTATGTTTGCGTATTTTAACGAAACGAGTTTATAGGCCTCGGAAAAACATTTAGGACAAAATTGAGGGCGCTTTTGATGTGAAATATGGAATTCTTTTTTAATTATTTGATACGGAAGTTCAGATTATGTAATGAAAGAATCATCAGAAAATAGGTGCATTCCATTGGCCTGTAATCTAATTTTTAAAATAATTTTCTTAAATATCGCAGGGTGAGAAAACCATAAAATACATAAAAATCACTTAACCAGTGACATACTAACTTTAAATTATGGAAGGATCATATAGATATTTATATACTTCAACTTAGCCCAAAATGAATGTGTTAATAATGTCATAAATAATATCTTTAATATCTTAAATATAACCCCATTGAACACTTGTCACATGATAAAGTATAGAAGATGATGCATTTTTTTGGCAAATTTCGCGTACACTACTTGACTTTGATTCAACAGCATATCTCGGGAACCGAATGTCCGATTGCGACCGAATAAAGCATTTGTAGATTACAGTCCTACACAATTTAGCCATTGCAATTATCTCATTTCTGATTAGAACAATTTTTTATCATATTCAGAACCCCATAAACCCCCCCCCTAGAGGACTCAGTCATAATCATAAACTCTAAGTAATTTGTTGCCAAAGTCGTCATCAACAACGACGACAACACTGACGCCACAACTTTATTCAATGCTGTCGTCAATGCCTTGTCCGGCATACCCTTTGGCTTGCTATTTTTCTTTACCTGGTGTCCCCTTCATGAAGCGGTACTTCCTTTCCCAGGGGCCGTGAGCCAGGATCAATCAGGTTCCGCCAGAATGGATTGAAGCAAGCCGGTGCCATACCCTTCTCCAACTCAGCCCCTGACATGGACGTGGGGAGTTTGTTATAGTACTGTTTTGTTGTTATGATTTTTTTTTTAATTTACTACATTTTATTTACCTACAAAAACCCCCTTAATTCATATTAGGTATAATGATTATGATGCAAAATGGGCATGAAACAAATTAAAACATTATGGCGGGTATTCTGAAGAGAGCCTAACTGTAGACCTGGGTTTAACCCAGGGTTAGTCCTACATGAGTGTAACCCGTTTACCTTTCAAAATACTGTAAAAGTAAATGTAATCGGGTGAGAAACTTCCTCATGAATGGGGCGCTGTTCAGGTGTAGAAGTAACCATTGTCCGGCGTAGTCATAGTCCGTGACAATGGTGAACAATGGGACAATCGATTCAGTGATCTCTTTAAAGGCGCAACATTAGTTTCACGCTTTATTCCGTTATCGCGTCTATGGAGCCCCGGACTAATGGCTACCTACGGACTATATCTGCTTCACACCGTGCTCATTCATGATGAATTTTCTCAATGAAAAAAAGGTCCATCTCATAGAGGTGGCCTAGCGACTAACCCTGTTTAAACGCGCAGGTCTAAAAGTTAGACTCTCTTCAGAATACCAGCCAATGACTCTGCTGTCCTTCTCCCTCGTGCATGCTAACACAATTTCCGATGAACACAATCAATTTTGTCTATTTTGTTCTCAAATTTTGCATCATTTGTTTGGCATAGAAATTGATAAATGGCAGTTATAATTAAATTATATCAACTTGTAAAATGGCCTCTCTTTTTAAATTTCACAGTGATTTTCTTTTTAAAAGTAAGGAATTAATTGGTTGTAATGACATAGAAGTCCTTTACTCCGCGTTAACTTGTGGCCTGATATCTGTTAGCTAGAACCTATTGTTTACACACGACACACAGATAAATGCTTTTTCTTGGAATTTCCTGGCCTTTATATAAAATTTGGACGCACCTTCCATTAATTTACATTGAACTAAGCTATGAGGATCATAACTTTTGTTAATGTGTCTTTTATACTTTCAAAACAATGTTAATTTTTTATTAACAATTGACTGTCATCTAAATCAAGTCAATTGCTCTGTTAAAATCCGTTGAATTTACACGTATTGCAGCTGGCAGAAGGTGCCTTTTGTATCTTGAGATGCGCATTGTAGCTAAAAAACTTATCTGTAAATAAATTTGTACAAGACGTATGGTCAGATACAACAGATATCACTAAAATTAATGATATCTGATGCACTGATAATCACTGTGGGGGCAAATCCGCATTGGAATTGCAAAAAAAAAAAAAACAGGTAAGCTTTTAAATATTTATCTCTAGTTTGGCATAAGCGGACTGGCCAACAGCATTTGTAGCTATTATACACAAGGACATAATTGATATGCCCCTTGAATATTAACCCTCAGCTAAACAGTTTTAGAATATAAACATATCTACTGCTCCCGATTTTTCTTTATCTGAACTTCTACGGTTTTCTCATTCTGTTGTTTTTGTTACTTCGGGCACCTGTTTTCTTCATTTTCTCTCCATTTTTTCTGTTTTAATTTACTTATTATTTCTGTTATATGACACTTACTTTTCAAAATCAACCGTTTCCAAAATTTCTTAACCTCTTGATCTTCACCATAGTTTTGTTCACGTCAGGTTTGGGCAAGCAGCCCTGTTAACCACGGTTGGTGTAAAACCGCATAAGCGCATTAAGAGTGCATAAGCATAGATAACCGTATATACGGAACATAGCGCTAGAGAATAAGGCATAAGCGATAAAAGCATAAGACTCGAAGCATACGAATAACGTATATACAGGAGCATAGCGCATAAGAGCATAAGCGAATAAGACTGCATAAGCATCGCATAGAGGCAATAGAATGCATAAGCATAGAGAAAACCGTATTTTACATAGATTGGTGTACGTGATTTCGTGCACGTGATTTCCATAGGCAATAGTACATTGTCGTTAAAAGTTTTATCCAAATCTAATGTAATTTTCAATTGTTAATTGGTTACGACAGAGTCAGACATTACAGCCTACAATCTTGCAGAAAATGAAAGCGTTGGGTTTAATGCCCTTTGAGTACCTTCATTCGACACCAACTTGGTGCTTTTAAAAACATCGAACATTTCTGAAAAAAACTTTTTCGTTGCAGAAAGTCAATATCAAGTGTTTAAATGTCAGGATTTTAATGCGTTACATGTATCGAATCTATACAAATTTTGACGGGAGTTGGCGACCCGAGGGTCGGCATAAGTAAAAAAAATGGCCTATTTGACGATTTTTTTCTTCGTGAAAATTTTGCAAATTTGGATCCATGTGTAAGGGTTTTCTGCCTTCACAAACGGGTGATTTTACAGAGGGTTTTCCTTCTTCTTCTTCGTTGAAATTGCAACCCGTATGCAAGGATTTTTGGCAGCAAATGGGACCAATGTCTACTAATGATATTTTGTGAAAACAACCAACCCATTTGGGAGGCATCACCGTGGCATTGACATGTCGTTCCCCCCCGATTATGCCTCCGGAGTCTGGTAAATCAGGATGAGTTTTACACCATGTCGTGCGCTTAAAGGGACACTGAGAACATTTGAAAAATAGTTGCGACCTCAAGATATTCAAATCGAGATTTCGCAGGGTTGTAAAGCTTTTATATACAAAAGCACCTCACGAAAGGATTAACACCAAATCAGCTTCATTATGGGTAAACCGAGCGGTTTTATATTAGCGTCGCCGGCGACGTTAAATTCGCAGACGACGAAAATCGGCCCCCCTTTTAAAACACAAGAACACGGCAACTCCGTAGGTATGTTCTCACGCTATGCCACACTGTTTGGACCGTCTATACATTGTGGTTTTAATATCAGTGAGTACGAGTCAAATATTATGTAATATACACATTTGTGATTAAAGTTATGGAAAACTTAAAAGTGGCCTACAAATTACCCGGGATGTCGTATCCTCATATCATTGTACCTATCTGTTTGGGGTCTGTTATTTTTTAGGTGTAAAATATATCTCTGTTCTTCCCAATGGCCTAGACTATAATTTGAGAGCAAATTGAAGAAATTCATATTTTGTGAAAAATGTGCCAGTGCGCCTTTAAGGCTACCGTATAGGCCTACGTGGGCTTATGCGTTTTACACTCTTATGCAATGCGCTAAATGCTCCGTACATATACCGTTTTTCTTATGCTTAAATAACCCCTATGCTGTGATGCGCTTATTCTCCGAATATACGCGGTTATTATTATGGGCTTATGCACTCCTATTTCTTATGCTCTTATGAGCACTATATTTGCGTATATACGGTTATTATTTGCTTATGCACTCTTATGCGATTATGTTCCGTATATACGATTATTCTTATGCAATATGACCTTCTCATGCGATTATGCTCTTATACGATTATGCTCTTATGCGATTATGTTCCGTATTTACGGTGATATTAGGCTATGCACTCTTATGCGATTATGTTCAGTATATACGGTTATTCTTGTGCTTATGCATTCTAGCTATGATTGCGATTAGGCTATGCAATCTTATGTTATGCCAGTCTTATGCTCTTAGCGCTGCATGCGTTTTACAAAAACCGTGTCTAACAATGCATTTGCATCAGTTTTACAATATATCAACGTTTTCACTTAATCAGTGTAGCGTGTGATTGGGTCAATTACATAACCTTCTGCGTGAGGTAAACGGGCAAATAGTTCTATTAGATAGAGAGGCAAAACGTACGTAATCTTTAGAAATTCCTCGTCTCGCATGTTTTGGTCGACACAAAGAAAACATAGAGTCCAACAATAGAAAGTGCATGGATGATCCTCCGCTTCTTCGCACATACTGTGGGTGGGTCCGCTTTGGCCTATACACTAATCTGTAGTGATACAAATGATTGTATGTGCAAGGTGGCCAGGTTTAATAATAGTTCACCTGGATCATTGTGCTCAGATCACCTTTTTTCTTCATAATCAATGCGCGCTTAGGTGCAAAAGATGTATTCATTGAGGCGGTTTATTTAATCAAGACTAACTGACGTGTCATTTCATCGGTTGTGTGGCCATGGGTAGGACAAAAGTTAACCAACCAATAGCCCAACATCCAACACGTGATATTTGCCGGATTGTTTGTATCGAATTGACATTATGTGTGGTATACAAGCACCCAACTAATAATTATTCCGACAATATTCAAAATGTCTGCGCACAGCACGGACGACTGGTTTGTAATGGTCTTCACCCCTTGAGGTAAACTTGAATATCGACTACTGTTCATAATCGGGAGTCAAAAGCACTGATCCATCACACTGTCTCTGACGGTATTATCAAAGAGGTTCTCTATAGATAGAGAGTGCAAAACGTTACGTACTCTTTAGAAATTCACCATCCCCCCCCCCACCCCCCCCCTTGGTGTCCCCCCCCCCTCCCCTCTCGCATGTTTTGCGTCGACCACAAAGAAAACATAGGAGTACCACGAATAGAAGAATGGCTGGGCCTCCGCTTCTTCCACATACTGTGGTGCCGCTTGGTCTATCGCACTAATCGTATGATCCACATTAATGTATTTGTAGAGGGTGCGCCAGGTGTAATAATAGTGTAGCCTGGATGCATTGTGCTCAGATACGTCTTTTTTTCTCATAATGCAATGCGCGCTTAGGTGAAAAGATGTATTCATTGTTAGGCGGTTTATTTACATGCAAGACGACTGATTGTCATTTCATTCGTTGTGTGGCCTATGGTAGGACAAATTTAACCACCCAATAGCACCCAACATCCAACAACTGATATTTTGGCGATTGTTTGTATCGAATTGAATTATGTGTGTTACAATCACCCAAATCTGATATTATTCCGTGCCATATTCAAAATGTCAGCGCCCAGGGCACGGACGACTGGGTTTTGAATGCGTTTCACACCCCTTGGTATTAATACATTGGAGAAAAACGGCGCCTCCCTCCTCCAATCTTTTCTGAGGTGCTGAGTACGGTATACCAATGAATAATCTATCAAAATTCACTCCATTTAAAATAATGCAACATCAACGACTAGTCGAAATTGAAGGATCGTAAATTTGACGCATCAGATACTAAACAAAAATAATGTTTTAGATCGACTTTCCTTCCCGAGCATGTTATGAACTTGTAAGATTATGATAACGTGGAATGTTTTATTTTTCTCACCAATTCCGCCCAAGTATCAGTACTCGCTACGAGAAATACACTCCTAAAAACTGTTATCCTTACACCGCCGACATTTTTTCTGAAGCACAGAAAAATCCTCATGATTCGCGTCGTATCTATAGGATTGGTATATTTAACGAAAAATTGGCATATTAATAAAAGGCCCTACAAAGCATTATGTCGACAGCCAATGGTTACATACAGTATAAATATACAGATACAAATGCGTCATTCATTTCAGATTTTATGAGCAATATAATATAGCATTCGCCTTGGACGTTTTGTCACCACGCGCACACATTTTAACTGGGTTGGACGAGTGTCGCCAAAATGTTAAAAATTGGTGTACCTTTGGTCTTTATTTCCGCGCGTGAATATATAAGTTCTGGTTGTTGCGTTTTACACAGATGAGTTTCAGATCCACGCTTTGTTGTAGATTTTATGTAGAATCCGTCAATTGATGGAATTATAAAGTTCAAAGAAGTAAAGAATTAACTTTGTGTGTCAAAATAACACGGGCTGATAACACCAAAAGTGAAATGTATTTGTACCAGAGAATTGGGACACTTAAATAAGGACATAACAAATTGTGTTTACATTTTTGTCAAAACGGGAAAGTAACCAATATTATTTTCAAAAGAAACTTCTAAGAGCTTCACTTCTCAGCCAAGGATGTTCTGTACATCACTACCATCCTTTTATCAATTGGAAAAGCATGCATCAGCTCACAGACATTGCTATTGTATATGCTAATCTGAGTTAAACTGTTAGATCAATATCTTACTAAGAGCCTGAAGTACAATGTCGGAATCCCGTGTAGAAGTAAGAATTGTTGCGGGTACTCATAGTCCGGGAACAATGGTGAACAATAGCGTAATTCGATTCAGTTGACTCTTCCGTACATTAGTTTCACGCTTTTATTCGGTTATCGTCTATGGACCCCTGGAGGGAAAAAAAAATCAGTAAACAAACAACAACACAACCCCCCAAAGTCAAAAGAAAAAAAACACCACCTGACAAACACAAAAAGAGGTGGGTGGGAAACAAAAAAAAGGGACTATAGGCTCCCGCGGACTATATCTTTCTTCCCCGGTTCTGAATTCTTTTGAATTTTTGCCACAAAAATGGCTCTGTAAATTCTGGCCAGGATGTCCCAAACCTAGTTTTATCCGTGGAGAATTGGCCATGAACTGTCTACAAACTCTGCTGCTTTTATTGTTTTTCCTTGCATAATATGGGTTCATCAATATGAACAACAAATTAAAGAAAACAAAATCGGGGTTTGAGATATAAACCATTCGTCACAATTAGTACACAAGCCTATGGAAAAATATTTTTTTAAACAATTCTGGGTCTAACTCAAACTTAGCTCGAAATGTCACAGTTAATTTTTATATAAGGTTGCGCACTCAAGTGACTTTCTTAATAAATAAAAAAAAATATTAGGGATCACCTTTTGAGTCTTCACCTGAAATCGTTATTTTTTATAGGATCATGAGCCCATGCGACATCTAAGGGCTTTAGAGCAGTAGCAACACCGCAAAATATTGTTGCCCCACTTATCGGCAATGCCCCTCGTTTCTCTTTTAAATGATATTTCCGAAATTTGCAAACAATTTGGTTTCGAATCTTTTTTTATTTTCTTATTAAATTAGAATGCGTAATAAGGTAGTCCATTTAAATTGCACCTGATGTTATACCGGACGCCATAACTCCGTCGTTTATTGTAATAAAGACCTGTTTAATTATTTTCTGTCATGCACGACAGAGATTATTGTAAATATATAGAATAATAACTCCCCAAGCAATTCTTCTTATTTGTTTGACTTGATCAGCAGAAAAAAATTTTATATGTCTTGGTGTTTTATCCAATGACTTTGAAATATCTCCGTAGAGGTGTTCTCACGTCATTTAAGTGCAAATTTAGAAAAAATCTCTATCCTCAAGACCTTCTAAATCAGATTTTAAATAATTATCCAATTAATAGTAGATAATACATTTAGTTGAATTATTTATATTTAATAGTCAGATTATGATCGTAGCGTAGTCACAAGACATGATTGTGTTGATGCAAAAGGCCGTGTTATGTTGTAACCGGTAATTGCGGTATCACGCTTCATTGCACCGAGTAATTTTAACCTATGATTTCCCATCCCTGATTGTCACAGTTGACATTCGGACCGCCTCCTCGCTGTTTTCCTGCAAGCCAAATATGAACATAGTTTCTACACAGACACAATGGTCATAAATTACTTGCATATCTTTCGGATCGAAATCGGTCACAAGTATGCCACTGATGGCATTAGCAAGCATGCTGGTGGTATTATTTTAAACAACAATACAGAAAAAACATGCAAGTTATAGGGCTTTTTGCCTGTCAGTTTTCATAAAACTCAAGACCCATGTCACATCATCTATAAATAAAATAATTGAAATTTAGAGCAGAAAAGTCGTACTACTTTGACTTTATTATTTAGGTCATTTGTACAGAACGAACCTTGGTTACCTTTTTTACAACATCCAAACTTTTCTTTTTGACCCCTGTATTATGAATTCCGTCACACAGTTTCACGAGGGCACCCCCCGCTAAATTTGGGTTCATAACCCCTTCACATAAGACAAATCCACTGAGAAATAAAGGCTCTGCTCCCACGTCACGGAATTGCGCCCCAAATTACCCATTACAAAGCAGGAAATACTGAATACTGATTATACCAAGTTTCATTCTTCCATAAAGAGATTTGCCATATATATGACGATAATAAGCGGGACACTGTTCGAAAAAATAACTGGAGTAGAAACTCGGAACCCAGCTGGCCAGTATTCTAACGCGTTTAAAATACGTGCATCGTATAAAGTATTTTACTGTCTTTAAGAGTCTGAGCATTTAACAAAAATGTTTTTTTTCTTTCATACAAACCTCGATAAAACAGCAAAACTTCTCTTCACTCATAACGCAATTCATCTGTACGGGTTGCTGTTATTTAACGTAGAAACCGTCAGCAGGATTCTGTATTGTTTACCGTTACATAACAGAATTTGACAGAAATTTTTAACAGTGTATCGTTGCCTTTGTACAAATCAAAGATTTGCAATTAATTGTGGATTACAAGACCTATTACAGTACCATCACTAATCAGATTTTGGCTTATTGCACTTTTTACTAATTTCAAATCTTTTAACTTCAACAAAAAAACATTCAAAAAGGGGCATTTCGTGATCCACAGCCGCCTCGTCCCCCGGCCCCCGACTCACCTAAAAATTGAGCTTTTTATATCATCTGAACCGTTGGCCTAAGTAGTAGTTGTGGGCCTAATCTAACATGCAAATTTCCATCTGATCTCAGAAATTCGTAATTTTTTGTATTTAGTTTTCTGTCCTGTAAACGAACCGAATTACACACAGGGCCTATATGCACGTGATACCATCATGTGCGCATATCAGCAAAACACACCGGCATAAATCAAATGAATTTTTGGAACTAACCGTTTCTTCGGGATATCTTGAACCATATTACCAAAATAAGGTGTTAGGATCACGAATGTACTGTATCTTATGTCAACTACCGTCTTCTTTAATGTACAACACTTAGCATTGTATCTTGCCTACTATCATGAACACGAAAATGGTTCATGTATAGTTGAATGAACCTTTAAAGTCATGTTTTTGCATGCTTTAGTTTTAAAACAATTCCATCTTTGTAGATGTGGTAGAAATATCACGTTAGTGCTTTTCTATATACGCCACATACTATAATTTTAACAACAAGGTATATATAAGATCAGTGCATAATATTAAGTGTGCATAACAATGCTTGTCTATTGCACATTAAAATATTTTGACATTGGTTTTAAGTTTTCATCAATAAGATCTTTCGAAGTTATAGTCATTTCGCGTTGATACGTTCGTCCCCCTGGAGTTTTGGACCTATTCAATTAAGTCGGAGAGGGAAAAGAATTCAAATGCACGTGCCACACCGGATTATCTTGGAGGACACGGCGGTCATTTAACTCACTCACCTGCCATTAAATACAATTTCATTCATGCATGAAAGCGCACCATAGTATATTTCAGGCCTTAACATTGCTCACAATAACATAATTAGTAGAAGTCCCTGCGCCTCATTGAATTTTTCACCTCCGCAAAAATGGTACGGGGTCACATATCAGAAGAATCAAGTATAGCATTCGTGATCCTTGCACCTTCTCTTTTGTTTATGGTTTAACTGATATCTGTCGATCTAAGGTTTCCTTGCAGAAGTGGGGCTACCTGGAAGCAGGTCAGGACATGTGGTTGTGGAACAGCACCACAGACAATGGAATATCTCTTGCTCTGCCTGCTGGTGGAGAAACAATGCACAGACAAGGACCTTGCGGAATTCAGTGAAACAGCCAGACATTGTACCCATATATACTAGTATATATATCATATTTGAGAACTACTGTGTTTGGACACGATAAGAAGATCGCAAAACAGCTATTTCCAAAATTTCAGCTGATTCTGATGATTCGCGATTTTAGCAGACGTTCCGATCACAGTGTCCCATAAGCATTCATATCGCAATTTGTTTGGTAAGGGGGGTTGAGGGGTTGAGGAGGATTTGATAAAACAAAACGTTGTCTGATTTTGTTCTTGTATGAAGGATTATTGCCTTCAAATGTCATCAACTTAAGTTTTAATCCAAAAAGCCAAGCAAATTGACAAAACGCTTTCTGCGAATTAAGAATATCTTAAATCAAGATCGGGGATCCCCGATTTTAATTATGCTTCTTCATCAAGCTCTTAGACCCACTAGTAGTAATCTGTAACTTTTGAAAGGAATGGAAATGAATTAGGAACAATATTTTCTACATTGCGCCATATCACACATCGGACAAAGGTGTTTATTTAGCTCAAATGCCGGAGATCCTGGGAGATATATCCCACACTTTTTGAGGTGGGGGATGGTGAATGTAATCCCCCTACCCACTTTTTCATATCTTTGTGCAGTAAAATTTATGTTGATGTTGTTGTATTCTATCTCGTTGAAAAATGTGTTTTGGTAGCATTTTATACTTAAAGGGGCATTTCGTGATCCACAGCCTGGTCCCCACGACTTACCTAAAAAAGTTGAGATTTTCATATCATCTGAACACTTAACATTAGTAATCCATGTGTGCCAAATCTTACATGCAAATTCGGTCGTGTCTGTAAGAAATTCGCAATTTTGTAATTTCTGTCCGTAAACGGCCATTATAGCACAGTGGCCTATGGGACCGTAGGAACAAGCATTTGCTCATAACACAAAACCACAAAGTCGGGATCAGCTAAAAAGTTGCGGATAAGCTTTTCTCAAGGATATCTAGTGAACAATGAATAAAACAGAAGGTGTTGGAATCACGAAATGCACCTTTAAAAATTCTGTAACTCCCAGGAGCTTCCATCCAGTGCGAAGCCCCTGGACCCTATCAGGGCCCCTTAAGCGTGTGCCTGGACCCCACACCACTAGCCTCGCGCTTCGCGCTTTCCACGTAAAACATTATTGTTATCATGTCATTTCTCACATCCACTTCTTACAACAGATCTCCGCCCATGCCGAGTTCTTCTGGAACAATTTGGCGTTTTAAACCAAAGTAAAATATTGAAAACATTGTTAATTGGCTTAAGGCAGTTGTTGTTTTTGAGTGTGGACCCCGTATTCAAACATTAAGTCTTGAAAGCCTTTTAAATGGCTATTTTTGAAAATTAACCCACTTTGTTAATGAGAATGTCGACAAATTGATTTCCTTCACGCAGAAGATGAGCATATACAATGATGATTAACTAAAATCATTCTTAATTTAAATAAGAATGGCAATATAATTAATTATGAATTTTGTACCAGAATAAATCCGATTTTGTTCGTTGTTACTTTTTTTATTGATATCAGTCCATTAACTATAAGAGACACGAGTACGTGCACCCCTACTTTTTAAACCGATTTTTGTCCTACTTTTTAAGGATGCTTACCAATTAAATCACACCTGAAATGAATAAGCCGAAAACGCTGACCTTATGTAAGAAAAGGATTATTTAGTATTTTCTGTCATCCACGACAGAAAAGAAAAATCTAAGCATCCTGCTTTAGGGGGCATATTATAGGCAATTTCAAACTTAAGTGGTTTTGTCTTTTCTACATTTTATGCGTAAACTTCACAAACGTTGTGGCGTCAGGTGGAAGTTAGTTTAGGTACACAGCCTGAAGGATGGAAATGGAGTAGAGGTAAAGACTTTTTCTAGTGATAGGGTGGTTAAAGGGTAAAGGAGTAAGTTTAATAGGGTTAATAAAGGACAAAAATGGTTAAAAAGGGCATCTAATTTGTATAGGCGGGCAACATTAAAAGTTAATCTGATTATATTTTAAATAAATAATTTTGTTTTATTTAAAGTTTGATTGCAATCAAGATTTTAGTTAATTAGGACCTAAGCCAATAATTTGTTGAGGGTGTGCAAAATTTGTTACAGTGCCATTTTTGAAAATCCAATATGGCTGCTACCATGTCCAAAATCACTAAAAAATCCCTTAAGTATTTCCGATAGAGACAAATATCTCTTGGTACTCCGGTGTTTTAAGCACGAGAAAATGTTGGTAAAATAATTTTATCATTTCATTACCACAAAAATCCAATATGGCTACTCAAAAGTCAAATATGCTCTCAGAATCATTAAAATGATCTTAACTCCTCCATTATACCTATTTACGCTACTTGAATACATACTGAACACCTAAAACATGTTCTGCAGGTGTTCTACAATCAATCAAATGCAAATTTAGAGAATTTGTATCCTCAGAAATTCTCCTTGTGTCCCTTTTAAACAATAAAAGCCATTTAATGTCTAGCCTTGACCAAACCGTCTATCAATGAACCGACAACCTTGCTATTTATTTTTCACACTGTATTGTATTATTGCTATTTCTTCTCAAATTATTTTGAACAATGGCCGGTATTCACAAAGAAGTTAGTCCATGGACTAACTTCTTTGTGAATACAGGCCAAAGTGTTTACAGAGCAAAATCAGCGCTTTTAGAATTGAATGGGCTACCCTGTCTAAAAACAGTAAATACCTAACAGTAAATTCTATCCACGTACGGTCTTTGTCAACATATTTTCGGTCCTATACAAAACACGGGTATACCCTTGTGCAACCCTGATGTTGACCATTCCTCTTCCACTTCCCCATTCCCCTTCTCTCCTCCCCTCCCCTCTCCATCCCCCTCCCCTCTCTCCCTCACGACATTACGAACTATTTCTCTTCTAGATAACATGCCATACAGTTATACCCCGGAGAGTATTATTGTATTGGTATTATGGCGTATATCAATTTTTCCCCAATATGCAATGAATAAACTTCAAAATATTTTGTTCTCGATATAGTTTGACCTTTGAAAGGATGCATGCTAAATTCACTATGAGTTACAATATACTCATCCACAAAGGACACAGTTCAGTGGATTGTACTTGTACATACATTGACATGAACTGACCTTGTGTGATCTGGGTATCATATATCATACATAAAAACCAGGGGTGTAAATATACTGGTGAATGGAATCTACTGAACTGTGCCAAGGGTATTGAGATTTTACTAGCTCATAGTAATTGTAAGATATCAATTTATTTAGCACAAGGAATTTCGTATTTACATAACCTGTGGCAGATAGGCAACTGTATGTTGAAATTGATTAATATTTTATCAAATAAATCTATTCATAGGAAACAGGTCATGGAGATTGATTTTTGTGTTATCTTCATTATCATCATCTACAAATACAACACTACAACAAAGACTTTAGGGTAACAAGTCAAGATAATAATAATCATAAAAGAGAATCGTTATCTCAGAGTCCATCGTATCTATTTTTTATAGAGCAGGAGCCAAATATCATAGGGGCCTTATTTAAGGAGTTCGTTTACCTCCCACTACAGAAAAGGTTTAACACCTTTGGTAGTTAGTATGGACCCTCTACATCAATGCTAGGTAGGTAGTACTCTCAAATTGTGGTATCACTTTTTCAATAGGGGCCAATTTAAGTTTACACAGGGGGCAAATTTTTAAAATGCTCCAATCATGTTGAAATGTATGCCATATTGTCCGTCTAGTCATAAGGATTCCAAAAATTTATAGTTTGTACCACCTACGACCACTCGTTTTGGAGTTATAGGGTAAAAATGACAAAAATGGTAAAAAAGGTCAATCTAAATTTGTATAGGGGTCAACATTAAAAGTTAATCTGATTATATTTTAAATACTTGCAAATTATTGCCTGAGGTAAGAGGACTCATAAAAGGTATAGTTTGTATTATGCTAAATGCTTACTTATGGAGATAAGGGTCAAAGAAGGTCAACACCAATTGGATTATGTTGCCCTATGGCCTATTTTATCCCATAACATGGTAACTATGCATTGCAGATGGTACAAACTATTCCTTATTTTGACACATTAAGCTAGACGAACAACTTCTTTCAATTTTACCAAAATTGGAGCAACTTCTGATTTTGACCCCTGTACAAATAGAAATTGACCTTTTTTACCATTTTAGCCATTTTTACCCTATAACTCCCAAACCAATGGTCATAGATGGTACAAACTATACATTTTTTGGAATCCTTATGACTAGACTGACAATATGGCATACATTTCAACATGATTGGAGCATTTTAAAAATTTGACCCCTGTGTAAACTTAAATTGACCCCTATTGAAAAAGTGATACCACAATTTGAGAGTAAGGTCCATACTAACTAACAAAGGTGTCAAACCTTTTCTGTAGTGAGGGGTAAACGATGATGTTTGACCTGGGTCCCAGCTCCTCCTCTGTTAAAGTAAATTTTCAAATCCAGGGGGGAAGGACGCCCGATGTTCGATACTAGAGTTGGGATTTTGGAAGTTGCCATGCTCCTGTAGAGCTCTATGGAAAAATCCCTAAATCGGCATTAATATGCCTGATTGATTCCTCCAAAACCGCTTATGAATTCATTCAATTTTTACCATACGGCAAGAAGACATCATTTAAAGCAATTTCGTTCTGCGAACTTTTAGTTCGTAGAAGAAATTTGGAGAAAAATGCATTTGAAAATTCAATTTTCGCGCCATTTCAAAAATCCCTAGCCTGCTGAGAACGTTATTTATTCAAATTTAGTCTCATTCTCATGTATATGGTGTCCTACCACGCCTATTGACTCCACGAGGTCAGAGCACGAACG
>JAMKCH010017507.1:0-76347 GCA_023653785.1 Ophioderma brevispina | reverse complement strand
ATGGTAGCCATTTTGACAGTTAAAAAAATTAGTGGGTGGCAAGATCGTGCGAAATGATTGTCAATAGATCGTCCACGAAATGTGTCGTGAAAAAATGTGTCAAAAACAGGATTAATGTTTGACAGTTAAAAACACATTTTTTTAAATACATTGCTTTGAATAGCTAACCATGCTAGGCGACTATGCAGATACAAAGAAGATCAGTCGATTGCGAGGCAATAAGATGAATCCCGAGCACCGTTGAAATGCCACATAAAAATAATGAACCTTTAGGTTTGAAACGACTTTGGCACAGGACTGCTTAAGAAGCTTCATGGATAAAGAAGTAAGAAACCCATTTAAGATTGACTTATAGGATATTTTGCAATTCTTTCCAACTTTGCTATGAACGAAGAGATAGGGGAACAACAAGCAAAACAAAAAATAAAACAAAAAGACACTTATAGTTAATTGTACTAGGAAGGAAATAATGTTTTAATAGTTACATTTCATACTACGTTTTATAACAACTTACTAACAACTCCTCCGACAAATGTCATAAGAGATTACCGTAGTTTAGTAACCTATAACAAACCTCTTTGTCGAATGAAATGATTAAAGGTTGTAACATGACTCCAAAGGCCTTAGAAATACCCTCCTGAAGAACGCGGGTACTCATGCACTTAAGCAATGAGCCATGCCCCTCCCGATCTTTTTCGAAGTTCCCTCATATAAAGTTATAGAAAAGGAAACATATTATAATGCTGTTTATAAGACATTGGTTGATGGTATGTATTAAACATGTCCAAACACCTGGGTCTAACATTTTCGAAAAGGATAGCTATACGGTTTATTGGATGATGTTACAAGGAGGTGTTAAATATTTTATTAACGCTTGGGGTTTTATTGAACAATTGTTTTCGATATATCGGAGCCCATGCCTCCGATATGCCTCCGAGAAATGTTGACCTAGTATATCGACATGCGAGGCTGTACTGTGATTATTAAAAAAACAATGGACGTTATTGTGCCCGCACACAAACATCAAAACGGGATTATCATTGAAAACTAGGGTTATTGACATATTGGAACAACATGAAATGGGAGAAGGAAATACAATCTTATAAAGCCAAAAATCTGCCCGTTATGAACGTATTAGTGACTCGGTGTCCGTTTAGCAGGGTAGCAAATTCGGAAATGTTACATACATTTATTGGTATTACATGAACGGACCTTTACAAATAAGGCAAAATGCACAACGGCTTATGGCCAAGGGTTGGCTCCCATTTTTATGGATTAGAGTAAAGGTTCCCTTTATTGATAAAGGTTACAACACGTTATGGGACAGAAAGGACATGCAGAAGAAAACAAGGCACAAAAACAGGAAAAACCACTAGCATTTCAAGGAAATGATGCTCCTTCTCACAATTTTGTTTCAGGCAAGATGAGATTTTACTTCTTTTTTGAAATGGGGCCGTGGTAACTATTGATCGATTTGTAGTGTAGGAGAAGGGAGTTCTATGTCTTGCTCGCTGTGAATTGGAAAAGTTTTGCTGCCCCATTGTCCCAGAACCCTAGGAACTACAAATTAAGGTGGATATCCCTGGCATTATAAACGAGCTTTATAAAGAGATCATTTCAGATACTTGGCGCGAAATGTTGTCATTGACGGACATGGTTTAAAGCTTCAAATGTATGACCATATCTTCAACATTTAGAAACCCTAATTTGCAAGTTCACCCTGGCCAAAATATGTGATTTGTTTTAGAAGTCACTGAACCTTCCTGGGGCAGAGCGCCTGTTTGCAGCGCCCCTCATCATACATATACATCATAAATATGTGCCTTTATATTATGACAGTGTCACACACTTCTACAATTATTATTATTATGCAATAAAAAGTAAACAAGCTGAAATGGCTGCCAATAGGTTTAGGCCTATAGAGCGACAAGCTTGTAGCAAATCCCACCAAACCCTTTCTATATCTATTTTAAAATACAGAGATTTTAACCATGAAATTTTGTTTTCATGAGTAACTCCATTGATTTAGATTACTAAATCAGATAATAAAAAGAAAAGTACATTTCTCAGTTACCATGCGCACAATGCCTCTGAAGTTTCAGTGTATAGAACTATACACCGGACTAATACACTTCGTTCAGAGAAAATTGTCACACACTCAGATAACTTACTTTTGAAAGCCATCTGCAGTACTGCCTCTTTCTTGTTTCAGCTTACAGTTTGAGTGTTTTATACACTCGAATCCTACACGGAGGCGCGGGCAGGTCCATGTACATGTGTGAGTTAAAAAAAACCCTACTCCGAATAAAAATAATTAAAATAGTTAAGACTTGTTTTGCTCAAATGTTTGCTATGGGTTTCTAAAGAAGGATAAAAACAGGCTTTCAGAAAACGTTATTTGGTGTCATTTGGGACTTTGGAGGAAGAAGTTACGCCTATTTTGCTGAGAGACTTAAAAATCCTGTTTGCCGATTGGAGCCAAACAAAGATTGCATCGTGTACATTAGGAGTAACATGGTCTTCAGCATTGATTTGAGTACAAAACATTTAACACCAAATTATTGTTAACAATAGAAGGTGGGAGAGTAACTGAAGGATTATTAAAATAATATCTCAGAGATTACAAAAGAATATGCTATAAGTAACAAAATGTTCAATTTCCACAAATAGAAAAGTTAAGTAGATGATGAAAGACCCACAGTTTTACTTTGGTTTTCTGCAAGATTTCATGGTTTAACTACAACGAAACTTGGGAGACAAAAGTAAACCATAGCAAATGTTATTTTCGCTTGAAAAAAAAAAACAGCATGCGATATGGAATTTTTAAGTTTTAATTCCAATATTTACAGAAAACTTTAGTTCTTCCTACAATTTATGACGATGAGTATACTGTATTTGTGCAAAACAATCCCTTAGAGATGTAAACCAAAAAATATCTGAGCAGTTTCATTTTGTGTCATGAAATGAGACATGATATGGATCGATTCAATAAACTGACTCTTCTATGATTAAACAATGGTAATTGAATTTTTTTGCGAGATTTTACTTATAATTATGTTACACAAAGACCATTTTATTCAAACGATTTGTTTTGGTGAGAGAAAATCGATACCATCTGAAATTGCTGTGTTTGATTGTCTTTGCTATCAGTGTGTTATGGTATACGTCGGTGTCAGTCCTCCGCATCGTATGGAGGAAATCGGCCAAACGGAATTCTTAGGTCTCTCCGCAAAATTGATATAATTTCTGAAACCAAAGTCCGAAAGACAAAACCAAATAAAATCTTCTGATAGCCTGTTTCTCTGTAAACACCAAAGCAAACATTGAAGCAACAATAACGTTTAACCGTGCGTTTTGGCAAGAAAAATCTTTCTTGAATGTCGGGTTTTTATTGACTCACCTGAATACGTATAATCATGCGTATCTGTAACTGCATGTCATTTACACATATACCTGCTGCACTTTGTTATTATGCTTGATGTGATTCTTGTCCTAAAAACATATCTGGGCAATTTATAGTCAAAGATTTATTTAAATTTGCATAAGATGTTTTTTCTGTAGCCATGTACATGAACGCATGGAGTGAACACAAGGCTAAACGATTTCATTTAATAATTCATTTTCAAAAAGTCATACTCCTCACCATTGTCCCGAAACCGCCAGCCCATTCCTCTATCATACAAAAGGATGTTTATAATCTGGCCTTTCTTGTGAAGTGTACCGTGTAGAGTTGACGGCGGTTGGCTTTTGGCGCATTACAATTACAAAAATCTTTGCATGTAAGTATTAAATGTTCACGGCATGTATATCTAGATTGGGTGGTCTTTAATGTATAAATAAGAGCAGTAGGCAGAATACCATAGGTACATAGGGAGTCGGTTTTCATGCCCCTACACTCTTGGTAGTTAGTATGGACCCTCATATCAATGGCAAGGTAGTTGAGTGTCTCAAATTTGTGGTGTATTTGTTCAATAGGGGCCAGTTAAAGGTAACAGGGGGTCAAACGTTTTTTAAACTACTACTCCAAAAAACCCCAATTTGGTTTTTTTTTGAAAAATTTTCCTATTGTCCGTCTATCCTGAGACTCCCAAAAAATAATATACTTTGTACTCTACGACTATTGGTTTTGGGAGTTAGTGTGTAAAATGAATTTTACAGGGGGTCAACATTGTAATTTAAATACTTGCACATTTTGCCTGAGGAAGAAACTCCCAAAGATTATAGTTTTGGTTATTTTAATGTTTTATTTACCTAGATAAGGTCAAAGAAGGCCAACGCCAATTGGGTTATGGTTGCCCCATGACCTATTTTGCCATATAGCATGATAACTATGCATGCAGAATGCTACAAACTATCTATGTTGACACATTAACCCTTAACTGCATAAGGGGGGGGGTTCCGAGGTACCCAATTTAGTTTTTCAGCCGGCGATTTTTTACCGCTGCAATATATTTGGTTTATATTTTTTGTATATTGTCTAACTTTTAGTTGCGCTTGCATTGGTGCAAAAAAAAAATCAAATCCATCCATCCGCGTCGTTTTTGCGTTAATTAAGTTTGGGTACCTAGGAGCCCCCCCCTTATGCACTACGAAGTGCCCATGACAAAATTAAAAATCTATTAGAGTTACTGTGATTCTGAATTTCATAATGCATACACCTAGGGACATAAACAAGTACTCATAAAATTAAAAAATCTTGCAAAGTATAGTATGCCATTGGGAGCCATTATATTTTATATCATACCTGTAGCGTTTACTGTAGAAAACTATGGTAAATTATCAAGTAACCCTAAAAATATAAAATGGATGAGACATTTATGTTTGTGCTTTTATGGTAAATATAGTTATTTTCCACCAATTGTTAAAGCATCAACACAAGTCAGGCGAACAATGCCGTAGAAAATGCAGAAACAATTAGTGGTCTTTTCGCATATTTTGACGCGAAATTAAATCATGTTTTGCCCCTAATTTTTTTTACTGGACAACTTTTCTTGAGTTTTTCTTTCTTTATTGTTGATGTCCTTGAAGCCGTCACCATGTGGTGGATTTCATCCAACCATCCTTTAGGCAGTGGTTATATTAGGGGGGGGGGGTCCGAGGAACCCCCTTTAGGCACTAACGGAATGCAAACCCCTTATGCATTAAGTGTTTACGCTAGATGAACATTTGTTTCATTTTTTTACCAAAATTGGAGCAACTTCTGATTTTGGACCTGTAACAAATTAAAAATTGCAACCTTTTTTACAATTTAGAGGCATTTTACCCAATAACGCAAACACCAATGGTCATAGAATGGTACAAACTATACATTTTTGAAACCTTACAGACAATATGTCCTAACACTTCACATTATTGGACTATTTTAAATTTGACCCCTGTGTAAACTTAACTTGGCCGTATTGAAAAATGAACAACACAATTCGAGACCCCTACTACCCCTTGCATTGATATAGAGGGTCCGTGCTACCAAGGTTTCAAAGCTTTCGAATGTATTTGGGACAATACGAATGATGTTTGACCCATGGTCACGTGCTCGGTCTATAAGCACTATTGTTACCACATGTTTTGATAGGTATTTCTCTAAAGGAGATAACGTTCATGACTACAAAACAGGTTTGACAAAATCAAATTATAACCCTAAAAAGAATACAAACGGATTTTGCATCAAAACGTGTTATAACAGCATGACCATTCTTTGGAATTCTTTATACCAAATAGTATTCATTCATCTAAAATATTTATGAATTTAGAATCATGATAAAAAAAATCATCAAAATTTGACGAATAATGTTCATTTAGGAATTTTGGATGCATATTATTTTTTATTTGATTTGAAACAATTGCTGATTTTTCCTTAGGTTTTGTTTACGTGTATTTTTCTTTTTGTGATTCACAAACACCGTAGTCTTGGCAATCATGCTGGTTTTTTTTTTGGAATGGTGTGTCTAGTACCGTTGGGGAGGGGTCGTACATTGCCGTTAAATGTGCTATGGTTGCGGTGCAAAATCCTCTATAACTTTTAATTTATCTTTCGTTGCAGGAGGTTCTTTTACATTTTACATGTCTTTTTTAGACTTTTGTTCACTCCTCCATGGTGGGGTTCCCGGTTTGGTTTTTATTGGACAATATTTTTAATTTTAAAATTTCCGCTTTTTTTAAAAAAACAATATTGACGATGTGTGTGTACTGTGGGTGGTTTTTGTTTGTTTTTAAGTTTTTTCTTTAAAACTTGTTTTTTAAAAGAAAAGTTTTTTGATTTGAATTGGAATTGAATTTTCCCTATTTTGCTGACATGCGAAATTTATGACGTTATTGGGACAATAATACTAGGCATTTTGGTACTCATTTTGGTAGCAATGGAAAGAGGAGGACCATACTATCCATTGTAACAAAATCAAATGTCTTTTGTATTAATGCGTCGTATGTTGGTATCTTCTCTCCGAAAGGGGGGTGGTTGCCACCCCTTATCCATCACCATTTTTGGGATTTCATACCCTTACCCCGGTGGATGCTTGCTTTGCAGGAAAAGGAGCGAATATCATTTGGACAATTGCATTAATATTTGACACCGACAAGGGGCCGGGGGTAGCAAGGCGTGTAGGATTGGCGTGGCCTCTCTGCATTGTACATCAGATTTTTGTGATGTAGCTTGGGAAGATTTTCGGGAATTCGGTAACTGTTGTTCATGACGTTTGGAGAGGTGGTCAAAATATATGCGTAATGGTAATTACCCAAGGATGGTCTGCAGAATTCAATCAGACTTTCCGTTGGTGATAGGTTGTTTTATTTTTTTTTGTGTTATTGTCTGTTCAATTAACTTAGATTCCGGTTTAATTAATTCAAAAATATACGCTTTCGAAAAATCGCGAAGAAAAGTTATTCACTTGGACTCAAGAAGATCATTGTGTTCCAACTTGAAAAACATATTCATGAATTAGGGGGGCGCTTCAAAGTACGTTTAATCCTAACAATTCATTGATTCTGGACTTTCCTTTGCTTCAGGTATTTGCGCGTGGCATTAATCATGGATATATAAAAATGCAGGCATCGTTGAAATACCGATAACTTTTATTTGAGTCCTGTCATGGCGGCGCCAGACCGTCTTTTCTGGGGGGGGGGGATCAGGGGGCAAAGGGAAATGTTTTGGGGGGCAAGTGAAATTCTGGGGGGGGGGGCAAAGTATCAAATATCTTTTTTAACCAATTTTGGCCCAAAATCGCTGATTTTTTTTCCCAAATTTGGTGAATTTTGGCCCCCAATCGCCGAATTTTCCAAAAATCCCTCCTTTATTTTCTTTCGTCGCCGGGGGAGCAAACTAAACTAGGGGGGACAAAGAAAAAAAAAATTTGGGGGGTGGGGGGGTGGCAAAAGCCCCCATTGCCCCCCCCCCCGCCCCCCGTTGGCGCCCCACTCTGGGTCCTGTCTGTTTTTATACATTTGGTTATGACCAATAATTATACAGCTCTCCTGTAATGCCGTACATTCAAGTTTAAGCCGTGTGACTCTTTGAATATCCTCTTCTGTTGATTGCAAACACTTCGTGCAATAACAACGGTTCGGATTTGATCCTGTTTGCAACAAGTTGGCAATATATCAATTCATCATACCAGTGGCGGACAATATTGATCGTGAATCTCTCGTCATCCGACAAAATTCCGACGACAACTTGTACTTCCTACAAAGTGGAGTCAAGGAACCTTCCACAAAACGTTAATTACTAATGGTACCAAACCTTTATTCGCTCATTTTTCAAAACGAGGGTGAAATGCAATACCCAGATGTCAATAGATGCTATGAAGGTTTAAAATATCCCATTCCTTCTGTCATGTAAAAAACGTCTGAGGTCCAAAGATACCCAAACAACTTTCTTTTCGTGATTTATTTCGTACGTGCGTATTTTTAAAATAATTAATACAAACCAGATATAAGTAATGACAGACAGGAACGTTGCGCTATGAGTCAATCCAAGAAACTGAGGGTTCAAAAGTACTCCTAAATGATCGTAGTTAATGCGTGATATAATTTGACCAGTAAAATGTACTATTGGGGTGGTGTCCCGGGGGGGGGGTACTCAGTGAGAAAAGGGGTAGTGAACATATGTGCCACCGCTATGGGTCACATTTTCACGCCTTATTATAACAATGGGTCGTTTTCCGACCATGTACTATAAGATGGGTCACTTTTTGAGGGTCATTGACTACTATATAAATGGGTCAATTTTCAATTTTGGTCGCAAGTTACTTGTTGAGAAAAATGGGTCGATTTTCCGATTTCCTAAAAGCACAATGAAAAAGGTGATTTTCTGAGATTGGAAAAGTTACTATGGAAAATGGGCGATTTTGCTAAGATTACTATGACAATGGTGCGAAATTTCCAAAAGCCAAATATATAAATGGGTCGAAAATTTGGAACCAACTGATATAAATGTGTCATATTTTACAAGTTGGTCACTATAAAACATGGGTCGATTTTTTTACCGGTGGACGCCACTCACCACCATTTAACGTGTCGTCTTGACACACAGCGACGCCCATTGTTGAATCTTGGAAAACATTGGCAAATCTTCATTGCCCTAGGGAGTTTATCAATCACGTCATTATCTGCTGAGCGTACGGCGGTCGGGCACTAGTATATCCTGTTTCTAAAATTGAAAGCGTAATTGAAACCCAGCGTTTGAAAAATTTCAAGACTCTGAAATAATAACCGAGCCCTTGTGGGTAAAGGGGATGCGGCCCGTAGCGAATGTGTGTTAACTTTCCATGTTTGCGAGCACAGAAGTACCCGACACAAACGTTCATTTCTCGCTAGGTTCTATAGGTGCAGACCCAATTACGATAATAGGCCTCTATTGAAAACAAAATATAGTACGGACCCTCTGATTGCAAAATCTCCATAGAACCCATTTCGTATTCCGGAGATATTTGAGATTGGTTAATTTGATGCATTCGCATGACGGGACTGATAAACGTTAATCTCTCGACGCGTACTAATTTAGATATATTTTGCAGTCTGTGACACAGACTTCTTACTTTCCGGACCGTCGTAGGCTGAGGATGGAAAACTCTGCAAGAAGCGGTTGATTTGGAATTTGTGTACATTGCGGTACATGGAGATTGCGCAAAATTACTGGCCTATCGTAACGATTTACGCACCAAAATATTGCCTAACGAAATTGTCTAGTTAGCTGAACTAGTTTATATATAGTGTATTTTTGGAAAAAGACGAAAAAACGTTGAAAAATACGATCAATTACAAGCAATTGTTACCTTTTCGCTGGCTCAATTCTCGTTGTGTATCAAGTCATGCCACACACCATGCTTACAAAAACTAGTGAGCTAATTGGCCTTTTTTTGTCAGGAACCTATTTCTAACATTCAGATCGACCAACTGATTCGTGATTCGCGATTCACAATGGTTACCGCGAAACCGTTTTTTCATCCTTGTTCAAGCTAAATCGCAGAGCCTTTAAACAGCGCTTTGTGCTAGGGAGTTTCAAAAGGAAGTAGTGCATGTCTAAGATAGCCGGCCAATTATTGTGATGCGGAAACGGAATAGGGGGCGCTGTGTGTGACAGCAGTCAGATTCTTATGGGAGCGTAAAAGGGCTTGTGACATGTACCAATTTTGGGTCGGAGTACCCCCCCGGGTCGTGTCACTTTGGTCATGCCTGAAAACGAAGAGATAGTAAGGCTTTCACCACTGAGCGGTGATCGATCATCTTCAAACTAGATTTCAACCAGCACCAAATTCATTATAATTCTTCGCAAAACTATGACACACATATCACTCTTGTGCTTCCTTCAACTAACAGCACAATTCGTCCAATAAATAAACTTAGTAGAGTCTATCGCCATTGTTGCATTTCCGTACGCAGTCGTTCATTTCATTGAACGGAATTCGGAAAACTCACAATTTCTCGTGCGGAAATGGAAATAACCAAGGTGACAACGCATACATTTAAACGATGGCTCATGTACCTCAGGCATTTAAAAAGTTCAACTACCAGCCCGGCTTTGTAAATACCTCAAAAAGAAGTATTTCGTGAAGAGCAGCAAGCACATTAAATCCTTTCTTTGGAAAAACTTTTACATTGTAAAATTAAGGCGCGCTTGCGATGCGCGTCTATTATTCAGAAACCGGCTGCACTAGTCTTCAAAAAATGGCGATCAATTGCAAAAGTCAATCGATCACCGGCTCAGTTGTTGAAAGGCCTAATAGGCAGCATGAGTTACAGTTGATAGTAATATGCCATTAAATATGCAAACTTACGTAACTTTATAAAAATGTGTAACAAAAGGAATTAAGAAAGTAAATAGAGTAGTAACAACACACTCCCCATTACGCAAAGAGTATACGTTTAGTATTCAAATAACTAAAACATATATAATAAAACCCACTTTCACAGTAACAAGAGTATAAACACATGAATTCACTGTTATTTATGAAACCTGCGTTACCACATGGTTAAAAGATGCTATAGGTAATTTGACTATTATGAAAGTGGACACTTGTCGAAAACAATTATAGTTATCCCTTGAAACTCAATTATTGCAGATTGTTTAATAAAATATGTTAATATCTGAGAAAAAAACACATCGCCAATCAGGGAGTGAAAAACGAAACTACGTGACATTCATTATGAACTCCGTTACAAATGTATACCTAATTATGTTTATATTGCACTGTAAAAATCTTATCAAGTGAAAATGTTTGTCGTTTTGAACACGAGCTACCGTATCTAAAGATCATTGCATTTTCCTGAGAAATAAAAGTTCACTTGATTAGCAGTTAAAGCAATAATGGCACATTTTTTGAAGAGCGCCCCCAATTTTCAAAAGTTGATATTTTGGCACAGTTACGTTGGTGATTGTCTAGGAAACTATACCTGCGAACGAGAATGCTAAGAAATGCGTATTTATCACAAAATAAACGATTTTGTAATTCGAATTGGGATTTAACGGCAGAGCTGGAAATGTTACGGTTATGTCCGTCCATGATGAAATAATGCCACCTCAAGAAGATAACCTCTAACTTGACTTGCCTGAACCAATAAAACAACTAATGGATGAGCGTAGACACGTACATGGCGCTATTTCCCGGCTATTTTACATTGGAAGGCCGTTTCCAGCAGCCGTTGAATTATTATCCCCGATAATAATTATTCTAATTACAAAATTCCTTCGTTTGTGACACACAGACACTTTCGAGCTTAACCATTCACAGGTATAGTTAACTAGCCAGTTACCAATGCAACCGTGTAAAAATCTCATTTAAAAAAAAAAAATTGGGGCGCTCTTCAAAAAAATGTGTTGCTTTAAAACAGATTTACCTTTAAAGGGTAAAATCGTGGATATCTTTCAGCTGATTTCGAACACGTTTCACTTAAAATCCAAAATTATCGAGCTTTTCACGTTTACAAGGAGCTCCAACGCATGATGCAATCATAGTTTCGATCCAGCGACAACAGAGAGTAGTCGGACGCTAAAAGTTGTGATTTGTATGTTTCATTTTAGGTACATGGCATCCAATTAATATGTTGAAATGGCAAAAAAAATGAAATGATTCTAATGAAGGTATTTGGGTGGTAATAGCTGCTTAGAAATGATAACTTGTTTAAAAGCTTACTTCCTACCCTTTAGGTAGGTGTTTTGGAAGTAAAGTATGTTATTTTCTTAACCATGCCGTGTTTTGAGGCTGTAAATTTAAATCTTGACGCCCTTGCCGATTTTAATACACATACCTGATGGCAGTAATACCTCGCCTGTCATATGACGAATAACAAGAGATAGATATTTAAGTAAATTAAGCTAATTTTCTCGCCTGTAATATTGCGGAATCATCATGATACGTGGTAACGTAGGTTTCACTTAGGTGTGCGACATACTAAATCATTATTTTTATGAGGCCAAAGTTATCAATATATTCAATTTTTGCCTATTTCCAATACATTATGGACTATAATTTTCATTGATAATATATTGATAATATATGCTTTAAATCTGAACAGCAAACAATGACATGAAACTATTCTTATTTGCAACATGGTGTTTTGACTAGAACTCTGTAATACAACTTTCTTTGTTTGAAATATACAATTACGTAAGAATCCAAAAATGTTATATATTTTTTACTTTTATGTAAATATTTCACTTAAGAAAAGAAATTTCGATTTAAAGGTATGGATTTTAGTTAAAACGTGAACTTAATTCATGCGACACAGTTTTTCCAACTTGCGCCGATTTTATGGTTTTGACCCACTGTGCACTGTCCATCAAGGAGGTAAGGTGCACTAACACTTTAGTGACCAAGGGGGGGGGGGGGCTAGGGACCCTCCAAATTTGTTTTCGCGCGGGCCGCTTTGCGCGTGGGATTTTGCGCCGATTTTTTTGTATTTGTCTGACTTATAAATGCCTTCTTTTCTACCAAATAATTAAAAGCGGCCAAGCCGTTAATGTTTAATTAGAGAGAATCCCATGGACAACCCCACCCCCGTGCACTAACGGAAGTCATCTGAGAATATTATAATCAAGACCACCCCAATTTTTTTGCTGAATTTGGTCACACATACAAAAGTAACAATTATTAGTACAGTAAAAATAATTCACCCTTTATATGTGCTTAACACAAAGAATTTCATTGTGGAAAGTTTGGTAAAAACCGTTACTGTACAAATCTATGTAAATATATGTTATTTGGGTCTTCTAGAGTAGATATCCACAACATAAGTTTTCAAAAAGTTTGAGTAAGCACAAAGCTCATTTGAAACTTTCGTCTTTTTGGCCCATTTTTTTCCGTTTTCTGCGTTTTTGAAACATTTTGCCCCTATTGTCCGCCCAATTAAAAAATTTTCATTTTTTATTGCTGTATTGGGTTTGTCTTATTCTCTCCACTGTGGTGTAATTTCGTCCAAAATTCCCCCGGGAAAGTGTTTCCTTAGGGGGATCCCATGGACCCCCCCCCCTTGGGCACCAACGGGAGTGAAAACCAAACCCCTTGGTCACTTAAGTTTTAAACTGAACTGCCGGTTAATCGCAATCAACGAAAAGAAACACAACGCCAAAATCGATTTCATGTTTAATGCCATGTACATTATTGCCTATGTCTCTATTTCTTATATTTAACCATTTTATGTTTTTAATGACTACTCTTTATTTCATGTCAAATACGCTTAGGGGTAAAAAAAAAAAAAAAAATAAAAAAAAAAAAAAAAAAGAAATCGGTTATCACACATTTAATTTTTAGAAGCTAATGCCCATTTTATTCTTTTACTTTCTGTTGACGTTTTCATCCTTAAAACTAAACCGTTTTAAAAACACGAACCAAATACGACGATTTATTTAGAAATTGAATAAAGATATATAGAGAAGGTACCAAGAGGACGAATTATCCTCCAACAAAGTACAAGTGTCCCAGGAACATTTCCATTAAAATTTGTAAAATAAGTTTTCAAAACCATGTTATCTGTAATTTTGTTTGTATATTTTCCATTTCTATGCAATACGTGGATCCTGGGTTTCCTACCGGAAATAATTTTTTACCGAAATTCCTATGCATTATGGGATAGGAATGCACCAACGATGTACGAGTAGATAAGATTAATAGCGCATATTCTACTGGTGTTTTGTGTCATACGGTCATTTTTCTGTCATAACTGTGCGAAAACCGTTTGCTGTACATAAATTTTACCAGTAACGAGTACTCTTTGATTAGCTTGTATTTTTTGCGCCAC
The DNA here is from genome assembly GCA_023653785.1 of Ophioderma brevispina. Lineage (NCBI taxonomy): Eukaryota > Metazoa > Echinodermata > Ophiuroidea > Amphilepidida > Ophiodermatidae > Ophioderma > Ophioderma brevispina. The sequence continues at coordinate 62,619 of JAMKCH010017507.1, read as the reverse complement.
AAAGTGTGCGCGTAGTTTAAAGGAGGCGCACTAAACCGCGAGCGTGCATGGAGTGATGCATATCTACTCGTACATTGTTGGTGCATTGTGGGATAAGAATTTCGGTAAAAAATTATTTCCGGTAGGAAACCCAGGATCCACGTATTCTCATCCGATTGGATTCACCGGTTTTGAAAACAAAGGACATTATACAACATGAAGTAGAACTAATGTGACATGATAGAAACAATATTATTTCGTTTACTGTGATCATGGAGGTAGGAGAGAAGGAGAAAGCGCTTCCCTAATTGCATTACGCAACGCCGATTATCCCAATTATATCACTTGGCAACTCATTGTAAAAGCATAGACCAACAAAGGCCGCTTCTCGGCAGGGAGTACTCTTTCATGTTCCATGATCATCGCCGACAGAAGCTGGGCACGCTCCTTTTTAACAAGATATGACCATGTTCGAGAAAGGTCTATCCCCTATGCGCATGGTTTGTTTTACCATGGGAGACGAAAACAAGAGAATTGAGTCGATTACAAGCCGAATTATGAGTACTTTCACAGTCAAAAAAATCGGAGATAGCAATGTTCCTAAATGAGGCTCTGATTTAGTTGTTTTGAAAACTTGGATTTTTTGAAACGCCGTATTTCTTAAAGTATGATATTTGGAGACGAATCTAAACTTGGATTGGAAGAAAAATGCCGTATTCTAAACAATGACACCAACGTTGACAGTGCGCGGAGTTGCCCGTTTTCTCAATTTGGTCCCGAAGTTGGTCATATTTAACCACAGAATGTAATGTAGTTAAGCAGATAATGGTAAAAATTGTGCATTTGTTATACAGCATCAAATTTTGGCAGAGAGGAGAGAAGTAAATTTTGAAAAACATTGGATTGGAACCACCTGCACAGGTCAAGTTCAATGTCACCTAGAGGGTCAAAAAAGGTCAATTGAGGTCAAAATACTTAAAAACATGCAGATAAGGTTGCATAACTATTAACTACTCGAAACACTCTAAACATTCTCATAGGATCTTTTGTGACATAACATTTCGACTTATTCAAAGAGGGTCTTCTTCAATTAAAGGGACAACGAGATTTTATATGAAGATACAATTGGTTGTAGAATATCAACCTAGGGACATTTTCGTATGTTTTTATTGAACAAGAAAGAAAAATAAAACACTAAGTTTTTGAACTCAACCTCCGTCACTGATCGGGCCCCACAAACAAGCATACTCGGAATATCTGTCATGGCACAACAATAACATACCAAAGCATATTATTACATTAGAGATGGCTTTTACGGCTTATTGTCCCTCCAGGTTTGATTTAATTAATTGGTAAATTGTTTAAAAAATGACATTTATAGCGGTTTAAACTGATCCAACATTTTTTCGTTGGCAAACATGTGTCGAGACCACGAGACTTGACAATGCGGGGGAGTCCGTCTTAAATAAGTCGCGAGTTCCTCAAGTGAAAAGTTTCAGTTGTCTTCCGCTGGGGCCCAATCATGAGGTGGAATTTTTTGTAAGTTTGGTCCCTGTCATTAGGCTAGATTTAGTTCCCAAAATATGGATCGAATAAAAAAGGATTTTTGTTTGTGCAACGTTTAATCAATAAAAAAAAAAGCCCCAACAACTACATTAGAACATTTTTAATTTTCCGAACAGGGGTGGGGCTAGGTGAAAGGCAGTAAGGCCTTGTGGTGGGACCCCCCCCCCATTCCAAAAAAGTGTGAAATTCTTAATCTTGATTCTCAATTCCTACGACCGGGATGTGTCGCTTTTTTGCCTGAACTTTATGGAAATTCACTGCCCCCCTAGTTATTGGCCACTCGATACCCCCCCCAAAAAAAAAAAAAAAAACATTTTGGGCTGCGATTGTTCATCTTAAATGATTGGTAGGTTTGACTTTATTGAGTGCTTTGCTTCCTCCAAAAATATTTGGTCAGGAAGTTAATATGCGAACCCATTCTTCCTCCCGACAGTATTCGCGCTGGTGAATGTTGCCCCGCACCCCACCCCCATGGCCCACACGATGTGTTGAAAAAACCAAATGGCAAAAATAAATTTGATAAGGGCCAGCCTATCCATAGGCCTCCTTGTTTAAAAAGATATGCTCCATTGACAACTGAATTTTATATCATCTTGTAAATATTTCTAAAAAACATGACTACTATGAAATGATTTTGATTAGGCCTACCATTGCAATAACAACGTACTACGAGATCAATGTTAATGCTGAATGGATGTGCCATATCCATTGCATCGATGTACCTACAATTGTCTGTTGTAATTATGGCGATGGGACGTCCTTTTACAATACTTTGTACACGGATTCATGTTCTTAAAACTGTATTTTCCTCTGAGTGAAACCCGGATATCGCCAGGGGCTCATTTATTACACCAAAATGTGGCCAACTTCGGGCAAAATTGAAAAACGGGCAACTTCGGACACTGTGAGTTGGCCATTGTTTAGATACGCGCTTTCCTTTTCTTCCCAATTTCACTTAGATTTTGTCCTCCAATATACTTAACTTTAAAAGTACGCCTCCCCTACAAGTTTTTAAAAGCAAAAAGTACGAGTTAAAACTAACCCTGTCATCATCTTAGGAACATGCCTATCGTCGCTTTCTATAAATGACACAAATGATCCAATGAGTCTTGTTTTTAACCTTGAAGATGATGACGTTGACGTGGTTCAATGTCTGAAATAATCAAATACTCAGTATTTAATTGTAAACATTTATGCCAAGTTTCATGCTTTTATAAAGAAATGCACAATTCTTACAATATATGTCGCTATCTGCTTAACTATGTACATCGATGCAATGTTGATGCACATGTTATCAGCATCAATATCGATCTCGTGTTGTATTTTTCCAATACAATAGTTTTACGACCTGTTTTACGAGGGCGGCGATGATCATCGGTCAAAGGGATTTGGGAAGAGCTTTCTCCTTCTCCCCTACCTCCATGCTGTGATGTAGTTCTCGCAATACACAATAAGGTGCGCCGCCAACAGTTGCCTCGGACAGGGGAATTTTCCCGAAGCATCATGGGAAAAAGTGGACATCCAGAGCGTAACACAGATACTGTATTATTTACATCGGATCATGTCACTTATCACTTAGTTTGTCAATATAATGGTCTATAGCGTGCGGTGCACACTGAAATGGCAATTTACAATAAGTAAAACCGTTTCTTTCTATCGATCATACGAAGTGTTTGGTTGAACTGTTTTGAGCATAATAAGCGAGCGCGAAGCGAAGCTCTTATAGACTAACGCGTATACACGTATTGAAAATCTATATTCTGACAGGTTTAAAAATACCGACCCTCATTTGATCCCCCATTTCGGTCTTACCATTAACTCCTACGGAGATAAAAATCGACGGGAACCTGACAAAAATAGTGTAATTTAATTTGTAGTCCGATATTCAACAAGGAATATATTTTAATTCTCCATTCTGTTGGATATTTTGTTTTCTCGCAAATTTATTTTTTATGTACTTGTTTTCTAACATTAAACCTATGATAATGTTGTGCTGATATTTTAAAAATTATGCTTGGAATAAAACAATACGATAAATAAATATGTTTAAATACAATTTCACCAATAGATTTCTTCAGGGAAGGGCGGCCAAGAAATCCTAATTTTAGACGTTGCCATTGGTTTAACAGTTAACACGTAAAAGCGAGATCTTGACGAAAAATTCTTATTTTTTTTATATGTTGTCAGGGCTGGTTGAATTACGGCAAACAAACATTTTTTGACCAAAGCTGTCATACAATTCGGCTAGGAAGTAGAAAGAATAAATACGACTTAAACCAGGGGGGCCGGACACGATCTGCTGGATATGGGCATTTGGGATTTCCAAACGGTAATTTATGGAATTCTTGCGTGTATTTTGGCAAATATGATAGAATGAAAGTGTATCTGAGCGCTCGCTTCTAAGGTTCTACCTGCATCATATTAATTTCACTACCTGCGTGTAATTCCAATGGAAGTTGGGACGGCGATGTCGTTCCTTGTGGTCAAAAATTGAACTGGCAAGGATAAACGCTGACGGCGCACCGTATTTGGAAATACGAAAATTATTCTCTTTAAGCAAACAGTAATTCTTTGTTTTTTGAAGCGTTATAACCTTGAAACTAAGAGCTCTCTGTTTGGGCTTATATATATCATGAAACGGATGGGCTCGTGTGGAAGCCTGTCGCATGTAAAGCGTTAAAGGTACAGTCAAATAGAAGACAGCTCGCGTCCCAACCTCCTCCCAACTAGTCAAGACCACATTTTTTCCATATCGGCTACGGTCTTTTTCAAACATGCAAAATTTACATTTTTATCCCGACCAGGGATGATTACCCTGCAATTTTCCCCGCCTTCACAAGACAGAGCTGCGTTAATCGCCCAGCAGTAGGCGACAACATCATGAAATAAAGAAGATAAAGCATGTTTGATCGGTGACGCCACTTGATCAGTCCCCGACCTTGACATGACGGCACAAGTTGTGACATGATGCTGTCAAAACTGCTCGCTGATTTGTCGCCACCAAGAAGTGACACTCGCCACGTGGGGACGCGACTAATTATCTTCTGTAATCGCCGATTTAACATGTCCAGTTGGCCTGCATCTTATCTCCCGCTTGCAGCAGACTCATTGCTGACCGCTTTTCAACTGCACACAACCACTCACGATGCGCGCCAATTCATCGGCTACCGCTTCCAAACATCTCACGTCTCCATGCCGACCTTCCCGATTAAAAAAAAAAAACCGCCACGATTTTTTTAAGGCTGCGAGCAATAATCGTGGCTGGATTTTCAAATTTGCCACGTGCTCCCGGTCACACAAGACTGCGGAAAACTGTACAGGACAGTCCCAGACCTTGCCAAAACTATGGATGAAAAAAAGAAAAAATGCTCACGATTTTCGAAAATGGCCAATCGGCACCAATCTAGAGCAGTCTAGACGTGGTTTTCTAGCAAATAATCGGTTATGTGACTGAGCCTCAAACAAGCTACTATCTCGTTTAAACGAAATACTACTTCTGCTATCGTGTTACATCGCAGCGATTACAGAGAAATATGTCGCAGGTTGCAAAACGTAAGTTTTGATAGCTCTTTGGATCAAAATTGAAATTTCATTAAAAAGATACAAAAACCCATTGCGAATACTATTTTGCCTGAGAAAAAAATTGCATTAGGTAAATTATTATGGATGATTTGTGTTGAAATTGGTGTGTTAAAATTGATTCGCGAGTCTTTCTATTCCACATCGCCATTCTTCATCGGCGTAAGCTCGTGTTCATTACCGAGCTCTTCATTTGTTCCATTTGCGTCTTTACCCTTCTCTATGTCAGCATTATTCACATTTTTCTTCCTTATTGATTTCTTCAATGGTGGTCTGCTCGCGATGAAAGCAACAACAATACCAAAGAGCAGCATCAGTAGTGCGTAGATATCACCAAGAAGGGTAGGTGTGGCCCTTGAAGTGTAACCCTCTTTACTGTAAAGAGAAATTACAAAAGAGCAGCATCATTAGTGCATATATGTCACCAAGAAGGGTAGGTGTAGCCCTTAAAGTGTAACCCTCTTTACTGTAAAGACAAATTACAAAAGAGCAGCATCATTAGTGCATAGGTGTGGCAAAGAAGGGTAGGTGTAGCCCTTAACCCTAGCACAGCTAAATCTCACCAAAACTCACTGTGTTAATTGAGAAAAAAGTCCAGAAAGTAGCAATGACGTCATCAAACCAAGACTCATATGGGCACGAAATCGCTGGCCGGGCCAGTGACACCGCCGTAGCGTGCTATCCCGGGTCATGGGGCTGGGGCCCGAAGGGCCCTGGGTTCGAATCCCACCCGAATTTGCGACTTTTCTTGTTCCCCTCTTCCCTCACTCCTTCAGTTCCTCCCGGAAGAGAAATTACAAAAGAGCAGCATCATTAGTGCATATGTGTGACAAAGAAAGGTAGGTGTAGCCCTTAAAGTGTAACCCTCTTTACTGTAAAGAGAAATTACAAAACAAAACAGCTTCAGTAGTGCACAGATGTGACCAAGAAGGTAGGTCTATTCCTTGAATAGTAGACTTCACTACTTAAATACATTGTAAATTATGTTCTACATGAAAAGTGTTTATCCCATATTGGTGGATGTCATTATACAAAAGTGCTGCTCGTTCTTTATCGGGAGCATCTTGTTGAACAGAAGTTTAGACATCTTCGAATCGTCGTTTTTGTTTTGGGTTTTTCTTCAAATATTGCAAAGGCCTGCGATTTCTGCAAACTGTGAATAAGAGAACTTAGTTTTAGTTGTTAAGGAGAATTTTCCTGATGCAAAATGGCACTCTATGGACCCTATGAAAAGGCAAATAAATCAAAACCCTTAATTCAGTTTTGGCAAAGTTAAGGATGTATTTCAATTGACTGAAAATGAATCACCATAGCCTTTAAAAAGAAATGAATGCTATTGATATACCCTATCGTCAATAGCCCCTATAGTGTACAAATGACCAGATGAGATATTTTAGTGAAGTGCTGGCGGGATATCAGATCATATTCATTTGCTGCTTTGGCATATTTTTGCTTATAATTTTAAGTAAGATAAAACATGTTTTAATAATTGCCAAGATATAAATTGGGACTAATATATAAATGTTTTTTTCATTGTTCAGAGAGAACAAATTCCATGAACTGTGTTTACAAACCACATGATTAGTCGTTAACAAGATCAAAGAACAGCATTGAATCCAAGCTTTCCAAGAATAGAATAAGTTTTCGTTATTTATTGATGTTCTTTTTATCTATGTCAGGGTCAGTGAAAGCGCGCTGTGGTTGACTGGAAAGCTGCACAGTAAGCTACAGTACTCCGTATCTACTCTAATTGGAACGACGCAATATTCTGAGTTAAAGTTTGTCGCAACTTTGAACTTACTTAAATATCTGGACCCAGCGGTCCATTCCTGTCAAACACGATGTAATCGACATGGCGAACAACACGTATCCGAAAAAGGTATGCATAGATGTGAAACGGAGCATAAACTTTGGACCAAAGATCTTGGATAGTATGTAAAAAGAACTCGCAAGTCCAGGCTGTTAAAAGTCGAAAAAACAAGCAACATAATATATTTAAAGATATATTTATTGTTATAAGAAAAAAAAACAACATCTGTAAACGTTTCAAGATATCTCACCGAAAAAAAATCCCCCACACACCACAGATATACGCACATATCTTGTATACTTGTTACACCTCCTGATGCATTCATGCATTCGTGCTTTAATGCTGAGTGTCCCACAGTTTCTGCTTCGCTTCGTGTCCGTCTGCGGATTCAGGGCACAGTAGTTTAAGAGTAAAATCAAACTTATTTATTATTTGGAATTACACTTTTCCAACAGTCGCCCTCACACGGTTGATCAATATACAAACAATTCTTTAAACACTGTGAAAATGTTATCACTTTTCATTGCTGATGCCCGGGTCAATTGTCGAATGAACCCAGGTAGTACGGCTCGTATTGATGTTATTTTTATGTTGAAGGTCTCCGCTTCAACGTCGTTTTGCTTACGTTCGCGCGCCCTGCCAAGTTGCGTCCTCGTTGCTTTATCGTTGCGTTGAACGGGTTGTTCGATTGTTGTCTCTGGGTGTGGGCAGCCTTCTTGTTGTATTTAAGCGTAAAGCATCGCGAATTGGGGATAAAGATGATCTCTAATGTTTAAAGCTGTTGAAGAATGAGAAATAAAGGTAATGAATTTTGGGGAACCGGTACTCTCTTTAACGACGAATTGACCCCGGCGACACATTATTTTTGCGTGGAAGAACTCCGGCCTCCGGCCTCGTTCTTCCACTTAAAATCATGTATCGCCTTGGTTCAATTCGCCGTAAAGAGAGTACCGGTTGGTCCAAAATCATACTATTATTCTCTAAATCAAACAAAAATCCTACAAACAATAAAGATTACTGGGCCCTGGGCCCGTCCCCTGGACCTTGGAGCATCGGTCCCTTTTAATACTGCGCTGACTCCTTTTTGACCCCAATGGCCCCCCATCCGCCCTCATACGAACCAACATTCAAAATACCACTAAAATTAAAAAAAAACCTCGCCCGGATTTGGTTCTTCTTCTTATCGTGTCCCACCTCACTGTGGTTCTCAAATATGATCCAGCCAGGATGAGTACAACGCTGGCTACTTTCACTGAATTTCTGCAAGGTCCTTATTTGTGCATTGTTGGCTCCAGCAGTGGGCAGACCAAGAGGTGTTTCCATTGCTGGGTGCTGTTCCACAACCACAGGTAGTATCCTATCTGCTCCAGATGCCCCAACTTCTGCAAGGAAACCTTAGATCGGCCGTTCTGGTTCTCAATCTATTGAGCATCGCCATTCAGCCCCGAGGAGTCTCTCCATGTGGAAGATGCTCGCCAGGTTCAATACCGATAGATGTTACTGGGTTGATGGCAAGTCCTTTCTTTCCACAAGGTGACTCCTCTTTTGGGACCTCCTAGAGACGGTATTCAAGAGTTGGACTTTGCTTAAGAAACTCCTCTCTGGAATTTTAGGCGTTGGCAGCAGGTATCTGTCCAGACAAGGGTGCTTCATTAGATACTTGGCAACTACGGCCTTCTTGCATGCTCGCTACACTACGACGGAATGTCTGGTGGAGCAATTTCCTGCTAGGATGTACAAGTTTTCCGTGGTGTTGGACGGAGGCATCCTGTGATAAGACGGCAGGATGCATTTAACGCTGCATCAGCTTCTTTGGCATGGGTTGATCTGTCTCATACAGGGCAAGGCATACTCTGCACATGAGTTGCACAGGGCAAGTGCCGTCGATCTTATGGTATGTGGGGCGAGCACCCCATCTTGTTCCGTGAGTTTTTCAAGATGTTATTCGTGAACATACTTTACTCGTCTCTTCTCGATGTGGGATCCTTTATAAGAAGAGTGCGGTCCAATGTAACCTCCTAGTAGACAGAATTATCACAGTGCTACAGGGAAGTTCCAGACCAGGTAACTTTACGCTGACGTTTGGCTTCACGGTTGCGTACGGTAGATGGAAAGCACACACCTGTGTCTTAGAGGATTTGCACTTAGGTGTTTTCCTCATAATAGGAGTGAGTTCATCCAGCTTTGGAGAGTCTCTCTTCAACAACTGTGAAGTCAGCATCCTGTGGGATAATTCCAAGATCGTCTGCTAAATAAAACCGACAGGTGGCTACACCCTGGTTGTCGTTGGTATATTGTGAACAGGAGAGGTGCAAGCACACTCACAACTGTGGTAATCCAATTCTTGAGCCTACGCCCATCGGCTCTTCTTTCCTCCAGCTGAACAAAGACCATCCTTTTTTGCCAGCAATCCTCGGATAAGCTCAGTCAAGCGGATGTCCTTGGTAATTTCCGGATCTTATGGAGTAGCATCTGTGATTACCAGTGTCATATGCTGCTGTTAGGTCGACGAACACAGCTCCGGTACCATACCCATCTCATACCCATCCTCAATGTGTTGAATTTAGGTTTAGTACTTGGCTTGTTGTCGATTTGCCTGGTCGGAAAACTGTTTGTTCTGTTATGGAGGTGTTCGCTATCACAGGTCGATACAATTGACAGGAGACGTTATCAAAAGAGCTTGTAGCTATGGCTAAGGAGTGATATAAGTCTGTAGCTCTTGGGATTGGATGGATCTTTCCCATTCTTTAGAGTGCCATAAAATGTGCTTTCCCTCCATATCTTTGGGAACCTTTGAGAAATAAGGCAGCAATTTGTAAGAGCTCAAGAAGCCATTCCTTTGCTACTGGCCAAGATTTTTTTAGTTGCCCCATAGAGATGTGTGTCAAGGCCTACTGTTTTTCTTGGTTGAAGTTTAGCACTACCGGTTCCAGTTCATCATGTTGAAGGGGCAGTGAAACCAGGGGCACCACTATACCTCTTATGGTCTGGTTTGATCTCCTTGGGCTTTTCTTGCTGCACTTGCCCTTTTAAAGAAGTGGTTGCAACTTGGTTGGGTGTGACCTTTGGCTGCGTGGAGGGTCCTGTTGGATCCCCTCGGAGCTTCGGATGTAGACCATGCTTTCTTGCTGTTATGGGTCATACGGTGGAATTCACTTAAAGTATGCCAGGTTGATCTTTTCCTGGGAATCCTCTCCGAACTTCCTCACCTTTTAATCAGTTGTTTAAGCCGAAAAAGGATCAGCTTCAAACATGGAATAAACTCTTATAGTCTAGCCGCATTCCTTGGAAAGCCTGGTAGATATTCCGTCCCTACAGCCTCTGGGTAAGAATCTCCGTGCAGTCTTGTTCACTAGTTGGGCAAATTTGTCATAGTTATGGGGTTTTTGGAGCAATTCTCTTCACGTCTGATCCAGGTCATCAGTGAATCCTTGCCAGTCTCTTCCCTTGTAGTTAAAGCGGCGTTTGAAAGGCCTTTGTTTGGTCTTACTGCAGCGTTGACTTGGATACCGTTGGGTCGATGTTGATTGTGGAACAGGATCCAGAACAATACTTGCTACACAGGTTAGAGATGTTTTTGCTACAATAGCTAGATCAGGGTTGTAACCTCTTTCAACGGGCACGTATGAATGATGCCGGCAGCTTAGAGTCGTTAAGGAGACGTAGATGTTGCCTGTCTATCCATTCTTCGACAGCTTTGTCCGTCTTGTTGATTTCATTGTAGCCCATTGGGTACTATGGCTGTGAAGTCGCCAATGAAGAGTGAGGTTGGTGGAATTCCCAGGGTTGAGTTGCGGGTCTCAAGTCTACTGATGGAGTTTGTAGACATATGTAACCTATAGACAGAAAAAAAAAAAAAGCTAAGCAAAATGGTGAGGACTTCGATGATGTTGTTATCATCAGACATTGAGGTTGCTTCTACTTCAATATAGCACTATCCATGTTTGTCGATGTGGTCCCTCTCGGTGGCAAGGACCATTCCTGTTATGGTTGGTGCGGTGGTTAGTTTGATCCCTCTGTGGGTTTCCTCAGGCATAGGACACGCAATTGATATTGTTACACAAATCAGCAATGATGGTACTTTTTGCATTGTAAAACACCCTCCACATTCACTGACACTCTATTCAAGGCCAGACCTTAGAAAGGCCTGCCTGAGGTCTAGTCCATGATATGGTATACTTTTCAAGAATGATGTTAATGGAAACAGTGTTTTGGAGTTGGTAGAGATTAGTTCTCTGGTACACTGGTTACGGGCAGTTAACAGGGGAGACCACAAGACGGGTCTCTACTTCGCCCCAGAGAATTGGTTGACTCAGAGAGATTGTAGTCCTTCATTACCAGTCATTTATACCACATCCCTGAGAGTGTCCTAATGCTGACAGAAGCTTCTTATCAAGTTTCGGGATTCTACCCATCTTTGTGAAGTATTTCATTGGCTCCTAAATTGGTTTGCTGTTTGGAAGCGAATAAATCGTCGGCCGCATCACACATACTTCCGTATTTCACATTTTTGAGGTCTTTGCGAAATTTCAAGTTTTTTCTTCTCATACTTAGTTCATCAGAGTTCTTGCCAGCCACAAGTTTCAAAATGTGAGTTTATGTTAGTTTAAATTCATAGTTTTTGTCATATGTTCCCCTCCAATCACCATAATATGCGTATTTCACATACTGTCGTATTTTAAAAATACCCAGTTCATTTACAATGGTTTTTTTGATATTAGACCCTCCAGGGTCGTGTAATAAACGACTGGTAAACAATACTACATCCTCTGAGTCAACCAAATCGTGCGAGTGGTATTTTGAATTTTGTCACTCCTTGACAAGTACAGTTCGTATAAGGGCGTATGGTCGGCCTTGGGGTAAAAAAGGTTTCAGCGCAGTATTAAAAGGTCCGATGTCCAAGGGTCCAGGGAGGGCCCATGATCTGATTTTTAGTATTTTAGAGTTGTTGATTTTGTATATACTTAGAGCATCGCGTTGGTGAGGCGATTCTGTTGTAAATAGTTTGATTTTATGTCATTGAACCTACTGTGCCCTGAATCCAAGAACAGAGCCGGGGACTGTGGGCAGTCTATGTTTCATATAGCGTGTAGTTTGCCGATCCCAACATAAACATTTCACATAGACCTATTGAAACGTATTTCCATCGATCTTTCGTAAACAAGCTTTCACATCTTGAACTATTTTACGTACATTGAAAAACAACGGTGTAATATGCGTCGTATTTTGCAATACACATTTTTGTGATGTCACAACAGACCTTATAACTTTTGTAGCCTAATTAAGATAATATAAATTGTAGTTTTAAATTAGATTTATGGTTTATATTACACCTTTAAAATGTTTTCTTCAAAACAGTAACGTCTAGATTGATTTGATTGTCATGTTCCCTAAATGTGGCGGATAAAAGGAACGGCGAACGATAACTTGGCGATTGCACTCCAGAAGGAAAACAGACACAGACACAAAAGAAATGGCTTCAAAACAGCCACTTAATGGATTGTACGGGTTCATTAGGGTTTACTTAAATGTTTATGGGCGAAAATCATGGTGGTTGTGTGGACCGGAAACGAGATAAAGTCAATGGAAAACAGTGGTCTTCGAAAACTTCGAGACATTTTGAGACACCCGAAATGCAATTCGAATGATAAATCACGTGGTTTACATAAATCATGTCTAATTAGGCGTTCACATCACATGACAAAACAGCACAATGCCAACGTGCGATTACAAAAGTTGTTTTCAAGTTATCACGTGACATCTTTTTGCCATTAAATTACCAGAGTCCAACGGTGATGAACGTGCTCCCATTTTTTATTGACAATATCTCATTTCCGGTCCATACAACCACACCAATTTTCGCCCTAAACATTTAGAGTAGACCCTGACAAACTCGTAAAGTTCATTTAGCGACTATTTTGGCATCCATTTTTGACGTTCCTGTGCCCGTATTCCTTCTGGAGTACAATCGGCAAATTATCAATAGCCAGCTCCTTTAACCCGCCATATCTTGAGATTTGAACAGAATCTGTTTGAAAATCACAACTTTGACAATAACTGCGTAGCCAAGAACTCCTTGTACAATTTTAAATCAATTTTATGAATATAAATTGCTTTTCTGCATGTTGCAATACTTTTGGCCAGTCTGTGTATTACAGTACCGAGTATTACAATTAGCATGTGTCTTCAACACATTTTACAGTTTACAGTTTTTACACTTAATATAATGAACATTCTTAATAATTTTACAGGGACATTTGCCACATGTACTAAGATTTTGGGATGTGTTTTATCAGAATTTGAATAAATATATGTAGCATCCATAAAAGAACTAATTTCAGTTGATTTACCAGAGGAATTATCACAAGCATTAACACAATCATTTACACTTACCATTGGACATTTGAAGGCCCGTAGCCAGGAATTTATTGGGGGGGAGGGTGCGGATTTGCCACAAGTGGACCTTTTATCCGACAAACAATTTTTTTCGGCTCGCTGCGCTCACCGGTTGCCCCCCCCCCCAATTTTTTTAACCGTCCCCTCCAAAATCTGAAGCGAGGAATGCGACATCGGCGTTGCAAAAAAATAGTACAGACTGTCCCAATAAAAACTATACAATCAAACTAAAAATTATAAAAAATATAAACTGTGCATTTTTGACAGATATTTTGACTTTATTTGTTAGACAAGATCCTAAGCTAAATCCTCGCTTTTATTCCATCCAATTTGATGAACCCTAAGCGGAGATATTGTCAGTTGAACACAAGGATAAAATACCACTTGGCCAGTTTCACCTGAAGGTTCAAGAAACTAAAGGTATAAAGGGTGTAGCATCATTGTGGGATTAAATCGTTTTCAAACGAAAATAAATTGTACAGATCAGAGTGAATGTATTATCATGCATTGAACTAATCAATACATTATTTTTCAGTGAAAGCACCAGAAATTATTATGTTGTGGGTGAAATGAGGGACTCACTCTCAGGGGACAATAATCATGAAATTCATGGAAATTTGGGGAATTTGACTGCTGAAACTAATGTAACAGTCTACAAGTTTGTTGAACGACAAATGTGTGTAAAACGCTCTAATGTGGAGGGACAATTGCCCTTCCCCTATTCCCCACTGCCTCCAAGATGCCAGGAAGGAATATGATGAAGAAAGCAGTGAAGCGTGCAACAAAGAGCAATAACGGAAAGGGTGGTTCAAAGGTCTAGTTTTAACTTCAACAAGGGTCTTTTTATGGTCCTATCTTCTGCTAAAAAACTGGAGGTAAAGTAAAGCTCTAAGACCCAACAAGACTGTTTGGAATTGAATTTCCAAGCATACATGTATTCATTAGCAATTGCGACATTAGTAAGTTATAAATTATGTTATATCACAAGAAGCAGCCTTTCTACCCTACTTTTTATTTTAATTTTCAATAAAGAATGTCTGGGAGGTGATTGTCAATGTCAACTTGTTGATTGCAGGATAGCCGAAACTGGCCCAACAGGTTTTTCAAACTGTCTCAGATAATTGGCCATAACTCCTGAAACAGATCCCCCAAATTTACACCAACTAAAAATTTCATGAAAGCTGTAACACTCAAAGAATATGTAAAAATACAGATGAGATGATCTGAAATTTGTGGCCAAAGAAATTAATCTTGATTGGATAGTTTATTTTGGGACAGTTGTATTAATAATAGTCGTAATGCGTAGATTTACCGATGCATTACCGTAGTTATTAGATAACAATACAAAGCTTTTTTAGAACGGGAAAACTTACAACATGGACAAAGGGACCTTCAACATGATTAACGTGAGGCACACCCCACCCCCCTGACTACGGCCTGGACATTGTTTCTTTGAACAGAATTTGGAATCAAGCGTTATTATCATTGTTACCAAAAAAAAACGTTCAGCTTCGGTAGTGCGTCGCCGTGTAAACATAGCAACAGGCAGTGCGGCGCCACGGGGCGGCAAGGTGGACATTCCCCCCCCCCCTCCCCCCAATTTTTTTCATTGCCCCCCCCCCTGTTTCCCCCCCCCCCCCCCCCCCCCCCCCCCCCCCCGGCTTTGAAGAATGTGAAAGAAAAAATACGGGAATTTTGGGGCAAAAATTCAGCGATTTGGGCCCAAACAAATGACCAAAATTTTGGGAAAAATCAGCGATTTGGGGGCCAAAATTGGTTTTTTTTTTTACAACTCTCCAAAATATGATTTTGCCCACCAGAATTTCACTTTTGCCCCCCGGAATTTCACTTCACCCCCCCCCCCCCCGTGTGTGCCCCCCCCCCCCCCCCCCAGACAAGAGGTCCTGCGCCGCCACTGAAGCCAGGAAAATAAAAGATGACAGGCTATATGATGCTGTACAGTCGTGTACATTTGTCAGCAGAATAAATCTGGTTTCTTAACTTGGGTATTTAATTTGCCATAGATTAATGCCAATAAATCCTTTAAATACAAAGGGACAGACCACGGACATTCCTGTATTATGCCAAATTCACGGTGGTGTGTTTGTCTTTGGCACTGAACCGTAAATTGATGTTCCATTTGTTAATTACCCTCAAAATTTGATTAAAATATTATTTTCTCAATTTTATTTGCGAAGAGATTTCTCACGGGAAAAGACTTTGTTTACTATAAAAGAGAGAAAGGGGAATACCCTAGTTTGTTTTTGCTAAGTTGCACATGTTTTAGATGCAACAATAGGGGAAGTGGGGAATTGCCCAAGAATGCTAAACTTAGAAACTGAGTCAACTGTTTATATCAAACATTGCAGAATCCAGGGACATTCCCCAACAAAGTTATATAGGAAAGTGATTGTGGATTCAGGTGATGTAATTTATGTGACTTCCAATTGGTATGCAGTGCAAGGTTATGTTACAGATGCTGTGTAATGTCTATTTTAGACTGGGAACTTTGTGAAGTCAGTATATATGTGAGATTTGAGCTAAGTCACGCAGGCCAAGCAGTTTACATGTAATCTGAGAGCTGGAGCATACAGAATGGTAATTTATAGCTGTTTGACTTACAATAATGGTAGATTGAGTTCACATCTAGTGCCAGGATGTAGACTTTGGATGCCGACGGGAGCTTGATGCTCATAAATGTTGCTGTAGTCTTTTAAGCCAAGAGCTTCAGTTTCGGAATCAAAAAAGGGATTCATTTGTGGTCCTATATGAGGACATTAGCGACAGCCTGATGGTGGTATATTACCTGGATCTTATTATTGTGGAACATTATCGTCGTCGAGGAAAGCCCCGTCGTCTTGAACTGCTGGAACACAAAAGTTAACTTCAAGGCTGAAAGATTCCATGGAATATTACCCTAGGATTATAAGCGTGACTTTGCATGCTGTCCATTTGGATTTTCGCTGGCGGACATTTTTCCGTTTGACTGCAACGCTACTTTTAAGTTGAAACAAATGAACTCTTGAGTAAGAATTAAATTGTTAAGTGTAATTTTGAATTGTATAGATATTCTTGACATACCATCTCGAACCAATTACAAATCATTAAATCTGTTATACTATAAAATTCAGATTCACTTGTGCACAAGGCCTCATTTATTTGTGTTTGAAGGTATTCCTGACCTTAATGCCTCAGACGTCATAACACATTAAAGCAATAACAGCCATTTTTTGAATAGCGCCCCAATTTTCCAAAAAAAAATTAGATTAAATTTCATAGTTTGTCATTGTTACGGCTAGTAAACTAGCCCTGTGTCATCATCCCTTAGTTGCCTGTCGGTTTAGGAAGACAAGCTTGAGGTACTTTTCTTGGAGTGGCACTATTTCACATGGATGGGCATATATTTGGCGATTCCAGCTCCGCCATTAATTACAATCAGGGATCCAGATTCTATTAAAAAATTGCTTCTTTTATTACCAAAGCATTTTGAGTATTACAACTCGGCAGTATAGTTTACTAACATTTTACCAACACAACTGTGCAAAAAATATCAAATTTTGAAAATTAGGGGCTCTCTTCAAAAATGTGGGTGTTATTGCTTTAAATCTGATCTTGGCGTTGTACGCTTCTGTTACATCAATCAACCAAGGGTAAGCGTTCCTTGAGCAAATCATGCACGCCAATCTAAATACGGTTACTTTGGTGAATAAACTGGACCGGAAGAATTCTTCAAGCATGTGACGGTTGTATATAGGTCTTTCTTTGCATGTGCACGAAACTTCCTGGCAACCCTAAGTATCCAGGATATGTTGAGAATTTCGCACCTATCGGTACCTATTTCTAGTACTGATTGTATTTCTTTTACAGCCTGTGAGTTAGCAATGATTTCAATATTTAATAAGTCGCTGCAATGAGAGAATTTAAAGTCCGTAGATGAATTTTTAATATTTGATCATTCGTAGCTGGAAATTTTGTTAAGATCTGGATGAGAATATTAAAATACCTTTGCACCGCATAACAAACCAAACAAAACCACGTTATTATAATTCAGAAAGACGTCCTGAACTTAATCATACTAATATATACAACTTTAAGATAGTAGATTACCTCAAACTTACAGAGTTCTACGAATAGCAGCGAACGTGTACACCGCTTAGCATGGAAAAACAGCTTTGGAATATGTTGTTTTAGTATATAAAATTCCTGGCTTGGAAATAGACGTGATTACGGTCATGACACAACATTTTACAGTGACTGCACGCTAGCATATTCCTTGCCAAAAGGGAGAAACCCCGAGTCACCTTTAACATCTCACACATTGAAAATATGAATTTTTTTATCTGAGCTCACATGGATAAAGCCTAAACGTTCTATTTAGCGCATGCACGATAGGATTCTGTAAAATCCCAACAAAACCAACGATAACCAGCCTGTCTATGAAACAAGTTCTGTGAAAAAAACAATTTAATATCTTTGACTGATCGAATTTTCTCTCAATCTACCGCTACCTATGTTTATTTGCAAGAATTATTGGTCGGCCGGTTACCTGGACGTACGTAGCGGAAACAGGGGTTTTGGGTGCGATATAAGAACAGTTTGTCAGTCGTAGAAAAGTAGGGAGGACCTTAAAAAGGTGAAAGAAAATACTACAGTTGCATTTGAAACTCTAACTCTATACTCTTTTTCTATTTACTTTCAAATCTTATCTACAAAATAAGGTTGCAAATTTACTACATCATCATTGATACTTATCCAAATTACCACACATTTTTTTTTGTTAAGGTAACCTACTTCATTGCGCAATTTTCCATCGTATACAGTTATTTTACCACATCTGTTCGACCGTATATTTGATTGCTGTTTCTAATTTTATTTTTAAACACTAAATCCAAATGAGTCCATTTATTTGTGGCATTTGATGTCATTCTCACATTGTTTTGATTGATCGATCTGCAATCTAATTTTTTTAAAATTAATGAGACTATACTGTGATTTGTGAAACTTGATATGCATATATATTTCAAATAGAAAATGTGTAAAAACCAATTCACTTCCGTTTTGTCCAGCTTTTTCTAACCTTTTAAAAATATATAAAACAAGTAATGAATGTAATATACCATGACAATTACACGTCTCACACTGTTATCAAGTAGTTAAGTTTCCAAGAGAATAAATGAAATTTTGATATGGAATTAGTCAAAATGTTAAACTGTAATTTTTAAATTGCCAACTATTAAGACAGTTTGACGTTGTTTACGCATCTAGACAGTCGGGTAATACATTGTTTTTTAATCCCTACTCTCACATATATATAGGTTAATTCATCTAACTAGATAGTGTGTTGTTAGTGTCTTGTTGACATTGCTCAAATGTGAAAAGGCTGTCTCTAGTTGTCAGTTGGATATGTAAATAATCGTGTGGTTGGATTGTTAAGATCAAATGTATTGTTACACAATCATTTTCTCTATTCATTGGTAGCGCGCTGTTTTTTAACTTTTGTTAAATTAAACTTGTTACATGGACATTTTACAACCTTGACAGTTCTACCAAGTTAATCTAATTTTTACAACAATATCATTAAAATTAGGCACTTTCCATTTTTCCAAACTAAGCAGTGTTTAATGTCCAAAAATTTGATGTCGCTATTGTGCCATATGATTGAGTTTGTAAGATTTCACTGATATTTTAAAAAAAGAAAAAACCTAAAAAATTAAAAAAAAAAAAAAATCAAAGATTTCAATATTATCTATGAAAAATTTGGAATTGTTTCTCCATGAATTTTTATAATTCAATCTTAAAGAAAAATGTAATCACCCCCTAGTGAATCAAACCAGTAGTTTGCAATTTTTGTCCGAAGATTTGTCGTTGTCTCAAAGGTTTTATAGTGAGTTGCATTCTCTTATAGAAAGTTCACCTTCACAAGGAGTGAAAAGTTCACTCACAAAGAGTAGTGAATCATTTTCATCTAGGCAATTTGCGTTAGGTCATTTAATAATTTAAAAATACAAAACAACACATATGAACTATATAATTCAGAATAATATTTTACGATTTTTCTACTAAAACATCACTTATACTGTGACAGTTCCCCGTTGTGTTTTTAAAGAGACATGAGGAGATTTCCAGAGAGAAAGCGTCTCAATTTTTGTCGAACCCGGTTTTTGGCATATTTGGAATGCCTTACCATGATTTAGATCACACCTGAAGTGAATAAGCGAATACGCCGTCTGTATGTAACAAGCTTGATGATTTAGTAATTCTGTCGTGCACGACAGAATTCAAAGCAGGGTTCCTATAGGAACGATTATAATAGCAGGTGTTCAAACAAGGTTTGCGGTTTTATTCGTGCTGGTTTGTCCAATAAATCTTCGAACCGTTCTCCGGTAGGTGGTCTACAATCGATCAAGTGCAATTTGGAGAAATTTGTACCCTCAAATCTCTCCTGTCACTTTCATTTATGTATACATTTCCTAATGCCTTACTTTTATCTAAGCAAGTGAAATATTTGGCATTCTTCTCCTTCTCTATGCCATTTAATTCTTGATCTAACTATAAATCCGTATTTTTGTGAATCTTTTTCGAGTTTTTGTTACTTTTAATGGATGTTTTCTCGTTCGGCCTCGTGTGATACATTTCTCATTCACCCAACCAATTCACGTTCCCAATCCTTGTACAGTTTTTTAATTGTAATCAATTTCTGGACCTTGACTCGATTCACCTACTTTACACTAGTAATTGTAGCTGTAATCTTAATTTTAAAAAGTCCCCATGCTAATTGTTTTGACCTGGGACTATACAGTATATTCATCTCAGATTTTTGACAAGTGGTTAATTTTTCTGGTATTAAGAATATTTACTTTTTGACAGAGCCAGTGGGATCCTTATCAATGTTCTTGAAAACGACCATTTTGCGAGGAGTTGATCAGAGCAATTGAGTTGGCAGTCAATGGAATTGCGATGGTTTGGAAATTCTGCCGGGTGAGGCGGTTTATAGTCTTCACAGGCCCTTCCTGCTGGAGTGGGTGAGTCGATTCCTTGGACCGTCTCCGCCCAGCCGGCTCACGGCGTTCTGTGTCAAGCAGTTGTCAGATCTGAAGCCTTGGATGAAGGCGTCTTCCCGGGGTTCAGAATTCAGGAAATCATTGTAAAGGGTTGTCACTTCCTCGCCCAGATGGGATATAACTGCGAAGGGCAGCAAAGTGGGATGGTCTTCTTGCTATATTATAAAGAAGTTGACACGAGCTGTGTAAGAATGTTCCAGGTTGGAGGAGGTTGGTGTCGGGGGTGGGCCACTTCTGAATCCACCAGGTTCTTGAACTTGTCCCAGTCTCCCTTGCGGAAGTTCCACCTTTCACTGGCTTTGTTGGTACAGGGTTGGCAAGACTCTCATGAGCGATCAGTGATGGTCTGTGTTGGGAATTCGGGAAAGCACCCAGGTCAAGAAACAGTACGGTGAATGGACGATGGTGTCAATGTTTGCAAAAGCAAGGGCAGGGTTTGTAGACGTATTACACCTACCAGAGTTGAAAAGTGTATAGGTTGCTTGGGGTCGTGTAATAGTTGTACACCGGATTTTTGAGGCCCAGTCCTCTAGGATAGCTCCATCAGGGTTGATTTCCTGTAACCCCAGGTTAATGCTGGCTATGCGTATTTAAGTCGCAGCCGTAATGCGGGGCACCATAAGTTGGTTTAGAGAGTTCTGCTGGAGCCGCCGGTGCTTATAGCTACATTGTCTGCTGTGTCTTTTAAGCCAAAGAGCCTCAGTTTTCGGAATCAAAAAAAGGGATTCCATTTTTTGGTCCTATATGAGGACATAGCGACATACTGATGGTGGTAAATATACCTGGATTTTTTTATTGTGGAACCTTAGCGTCGTCGAGGGGAAAGCCCCCTTCGTCCTTGAACTTGCGTGGACAAAGTTAACTCAGGACTGAGAAGATTCCAATGTAATATTACCCGAGGATTTATAAACGTGACTTTGCATGCTGTCTTTTGGAGTCTTCGCTGTTGAGGACACATATTTTCGTTGAACTGCAACGCTACGTTTAGTTTTTGTAACAAATTAACTCGAGTAGTTAGAATTGTTTAAGTTTAATTTTTATTGTATCGTATTAATTGTACTTTGGGACATACCAAATTTCTTTGAACCAATTACAAATCATACAATCTGTTATATTATAGAAAATTCAGATCACTTGTGTACAGCTCTTTATTGTGTTTGAAATGTATTCTGACCTTAGATGCTTTCAGAACGTCATAACACATAAAGCACTAAACAGCACCTTTTTTGAAGAGCGGGCCCCGATTTCCAAAAAAATTAGATTATTTGCATAGTTGCATTGTAAGGTGGCTAAGTAAAACTATACCTTTGGCATCATCCCTTAGTGTTCCGTCGGTTTCAGGAATTCAAGCTTGAAAGGTACTTTCGTGGAGTGGCACTATTTCATCATGGATGGTCATAATGTTGGCGTTTTCCGCTCGCCTTACTGACAATCAGGGATCCCAATTCTAAATTACAAAGGCTTTCTTTATGCAATACCATTTTTTGAGTATCAACTCGCAGTACGTTTACTAGACAATTAACCAAACAACTGTGCCAAAATATCAAATTTGAAATTAGGGGGGGGCGCTCTTCAAACATTTGTTTATTGCTTTAAATCTATCTTGGCGTTGTACTTTCTGTAACATCATCACCAGTGAGAAGCGGTTCCTTGAGCAAATCATGCACTCATACATAATAACATTTAATATTTGGTGAAACTGACCGGAAGCTTCAAGCATGTGACGGTTGTATATATCAGTCTAGGGTCTTTCTTTGCATGTGCACTAAACCTTCCTGGCAAACCTAAGTATCCCAGTGATATGTTGTAGAAGTTGCACCTACGGTACCAAGTTATTTATTACTGATTGTAATTTCTTTTACAGAGCGCTGTGAGTTGCAATATTTTCCGAAATTTACTCAGAGTCGCTGCAATGAGAGAATTTAAGGTTCCTTAGATGATTTTTATATTGTGATCAATTCGTACTGGAATTTGTTAAAGATCTTTATGAGAATATTAAAATACCTTGAACGCATAAACAAACAAACAAACAAAACCACGTTATTATAATTCAGAAAGACGTCCTGAACTTATCCCACTATATATACAACTTTAGATATAGATTTTCCTCAAACGTACAGAGTTTCTACGAATAGCAGCGAACGTGTACACCGCTTAATGGAAAACACTTGGAAATATGTTGTTTGTTTTAGTAATTAAAATTCCTGCTTGAAATAGACTGATACGGTCTACCAAATTTACGTGAACTGCACGCTAGCATGCCTTGCCAAAAGTGGGAACCCCGAGTCACCTTAAAAACAATCTCACACACTTGAAATATGAATTGTTCTATCTGAGCTCAGCGGTATACAGCCTAAAACGGTGTCTAATTTAATCGCATGTCACGATAGGATTCTGATAAAATCCCAACAACACCAACGATCACCAGCTGTCTATGAACACGTTTGTGAAACAAACAATTATATCTTGACTTGATCGAATTTCTCTCATCTAATCTAAACCGCTACCTATTTTATAATTTTCAGAATTATTGGTCGGCCGTTACTGGCTTCACGTGCGGAAACGGGTTGTGGATGTTGATAATAAGTGAACAGTTGTCAGTCGGAGAAAAGAAGTAAGGGAGGACTTAAAGGTTGAAAGAAACTACGACGTTGCATTTGAAACTCTACTCTATACACTCGTTTTTCTATTTAATGCAAATCTTTCTACAAAATAAGGTCGCAAAGTTTCAAAATCCATTAAAAAAAGAAAAAACCTAAAATTTCAAAAATTACACATTTTTTTGTTAAGGTAAACTATTCTTTGGGTGGGGGTTGTGTGGGGGCCATTTTCGCATCGTATACAGTTTTTTTCCCACATCTGTGGTTCGACCGTAATATTTAATTGCCTTTTCTAATGTATTTGAAACCCTAATCCAAATGAGTTCCATTTATTTGTGTCATTTTAAGGTCTCTCACATTGTTGATTGATGATCTGCAATCTATTTAAAAAAAATGTAATAGACTATACTTTTTTTGAAAATTTGATATGCATCCATATTTAATTTCACATCATTTTTTACCAAGAAAGTGTGCATAATTGTAACATTAAGTTTCCATTTGTTTTAAAAATTTTTTAATAAACCTTTAAAAATACCAAAGTAATGAAGTAATACCTATGACATTACACTCTCCCTTGTTATTCAAGTTAGGTTTTCCAGAGAATAAATTTTTAATTGATGGAATTAATAAAGTTAACCTGTAATTTTAAAATTTCCAAATTTAAGACACGTTTGACGTTTGTTTACGATCTAGAATCAGTCATGTATACATACTCCTACGCTCACCTATAGAGGTTTATATTCCTTTCTAACTAGAATAGTGCGTATAGTATAGGGCCTGTTTTGACTTTCTCAAATGTGAACGCTGTCTCTCGTTGTTCAGTTTGGATATGTAAATAATCGTATGGTATTGTAATCATGTAATTGTTTCTAGTAATCATTTTCTCTATTCATTTGTTACATTCTCGCTGTTTTTATACTTTTTAATACCATGTTTCATGGACTATACAACCTCTGAAGTTCTACCAAGTTTAATCAATTTTTCCCATTTACAAACAATATCTGACATATTAGTCACTTTCCATGTTTCCAACCTAAGCAGTTTATTGTCAAATTTATGTCGCTATTTGTGCCATATGATTTGAGTTTGTAGATTTCACCAAGTCAAAGATATTCCCGTGAGTACATGTATTTCTCTTTCCGTAGAACACGATTCAATATTCTATGTAAAAATTTGGAATTTTTTTCTCATTATTTTTATAATTCATCTTCACAGAAAATGTAATCACCCCCTAGTGAATCAAACCAGTAGTTTGCAATTTTTTTGTCCGAAATTTGTCGTTTCTCAATGTTTTATGGAGTGCATTCTTTTATAGAAAGTTCACCTTCACAATGTGTCTGGAAAGTTCACCTTCACAAAGAGTGAATCATTTTCATCTAGGAATTTTGCGTTAAGGTCATTTAATAATTTAAAATACGAATTGAATCAACACATATGAACTATAAATTCAGAAGACTATTTTTTACGATTTCTTCTACTAACTCACTTATACTGACTGTTGACCGTTCCCCGTTTGTTTTCACGAGACCTGAGAGATTTCATAAGAAGCGGCCTCAATTTTTGTTCGAACCGGTTTTTTGCATTTGGAATGCTTACCAATGTATTAGATCACACTCAAAGTGAATAAGCTGAATACAACATATTTTACAATGTATTAAAAAAAAAATTTAGTATTTTCTGTCGTGCACGCACCGAAATTCAAGCATGGTTCCTATAGGAACGATTAGAATAGCAGGTAAGTTCAAAACAAGGTTTGGCGGTTTTTCTTTCGTGCTGGTTTGTCCATAAATGTCGAAACGTTCTCGGTAGGTGTCTACCCATCGATCAAGTGCAATTTGAGAGAACTTTGTATCCCTAAAAAATCTCTCCTCCTGTCACTTTCATATCTATATCATTTCCTCTTCCTTTACTTTTATCTAAGCCAGTTAAATATTTGTGCATTCATTTCTCCTTCTCCATTCCATTTAATTCTTGATCCAACTATAACATCATCCCACCTTATTTTTTGGTGAATACTTTTTCGAGTTTTTGATTACTTTAAGTATTTTTCTCGTTCGCTCTGTGATACATTTCTCATTCACAACCCATTCCGTTCCCATCTTGTACATTTTTTTCTTTAATGTTAGCATTCTTTACCTGACTCGCTTCACCTTACTTTTACAATAAGTAATTGTATGCTTTAATTAATCTTAATTTTAAAAAGTCCCCATGCTAATTGTTGAACCTGGGACTATAAGTATATTCATCTCAGCTGACAATGGTAATTTTTTTTTCTGGTATTACGATATTACTTTTTTGACAGAGCAGTGTGATCCTTATCAAGTTCGGGAAAAACGACCATTTGCGAGGATTTCTCAGCATTGAGTTGGCATCCACTCTGGACATTTCGATTGTTTGGAAATTCTGTGTCGGTGAGGGCATTTATAAGTCTGCCAGGCCTTCCTGCTGGGGTGGGTGAAGTCGATTCCTTGACCGTCTCCTCCCATCTCTCACGACTTTTCCTGTCCAAGCAGTTTGTCTAATCTGACGCCTTGGATGAAGCTTCTCCCCGGGTTCAGAATTAGGAATCATTGTAAAGGGTGTCACATTCCTCATCCCAGATGGATATAACTGCGACGGCAGCCAAGTGGAATGGTCTTCTTTGCAATTAATAAAGAGTTTACGCAATGCTGTGTAAGAATTTTCCAGGTTGGAGGAGGTTTGTGTCGGGAGGTTGGGCACTTCTTGACTCCACCAGGTTTCTTGAACTGGTCCCAGTCTGCCTGGCGGAAGTTCCACCTTTCCGGGCTTTTGTTGGTACAAAGGCTGGCAAGGCTCTCCTGGCCGATCAGTATGGTCTGTGTTTGGGACTTCGGAAAGCGGTCAAGAACAGTCGTTGATGGAGTTGGTGTCCATGTTTGCAAACGCAAGGTCAGGGTTTTGTAGACGTATTCGACCTTCCAGAATTGAAAGTGTCTAGTTTCTTGGGGTCGTGTAGAATTTGTACCCTGGATTTTGAGGCTCCATTCCTCTAGGTAGCTTCCATCATGGTTGGTTTTCCTGTAACTCCAGGTAATGCTATGGCTATTAAAGTCGTCAGCGTAAATGCAGGTGCACCATAAGTTGGTAGAGAGTCTGCTTGGAGCCGATGGTTATGTGGCTTGTATACATTGGTGACATGAACACCTGCAATTTGCGTCGTTGCCCATTCCGAGGTGGAATCTGCAGGTAGAGGTTGCATTGTTTTCCATTGGGCTGAGTTACTAGCAACGGTGGCGACCAAGTTTCATGCTTTTTGTCCATAAGTGCACGATGTTTTATGGTGTTATCTACTACACAGTAGTGCTCCTGCGGGTTGCAGCTAAGGTGTAACCGCATATGTTCCGACAGATTGACTGTCAGTATCCGTTGTCTCTTGGAGGAGAATGGCAGTGACTTTATGCGTAGTGTGAGGTGTTTGGTCGATGAGTTTATCTTTGCCCTAAGTGAGACCATCCAACGTTTAGTGTGGAGCACTGAGATGCCATTTAACTTGTCATCTGGTGATGCCTGCCTGATAAGGGCACGGTTTGCCAGACTGTCATCAGTAGTGTCCTCTGACGGGGCCTGATTAAAATACAGTGATATAAAAAAAGCACATTGAATTAAAAAGACCGTGATTAAAAAAGCAACAGATTTTGCGAGCCTTCATTGATTCTCATTCGCCTGACCAGATCATTCTTGGGGTTTCACCACAGGAAGTTAATAATCTGACCCCCCCCCCCCCTGGTTTCACCACGAGATGACTATAAGTTTTCATCTCATTTTTTTTTATAAGTGTAATTTTTCTGTAGCAATACCGTTTTAAGCTCAAACCGACGTCCTTCATCGAAATCACACGTGAAATACAATTCCGATCCGGAATTTTGTTATACAACACATTCCTATGCTATATGTATACACTTGTTTTACTACAACGCAAATTGAAAATCCGATCATTCAAACCTTTGAATTTAGCATTTTAAAGTGACAGGAGGAGTTTTTTCAGGATATGAATTTCTTTCTCTCAATTTCAGTGGATCGGGTTTTAGACCACCTACCCGAGAACGTTTGGAGGTTATTGGACACACAGGTGCAAATAAAACCCACCTTGTTTTTAACTTGCCTGCTAATCGTAATTTTCCCCATAGAAACCATGATTTGACTTTCCTGGTCGTGGCACGACAGACACTACTAAATCATCATCTTATTACATAAAACGGCGTAATCGGTTATTCACTTCAGGTGTGATCTAATACATTGGTGAAGCATTCCAAATATTAAAAACTAGTTCGGAAACCTTGGGCCTTTCTTTCTGGAAATCTCCCTCATGCTCTTTAATCGACTATCTTTAGTTCCATTGATTAGTAATTAAATTTTATATTTAGACAAAAAGAATAAAATGTTTCCTCGTTGTTCTGTAATATACATATTTCTCATTCACAACCCAGTTCACGTACTCAATTCTTGTACAAGTTTTTCTTTAGTGTTATCAATTTCTCCTTTAACCTTGACTCGACTCTCCCTTACTTTTACATAAGTACTGGATGCTTTAATCTTAATTTTAAAAAGAGTCCCCATGCTAATTGTTTTGACCTGGGACTATAAGTATATTCATCTCAGCTTTTGACACTGGGTCACTTTTTCCTGGTATTACGAATTAATCGTTTAAAGCCCCGCAACCGACGCTCCTCATCGAAAATCACACGTGAAACCATTCCGGATTCGAATTTGTTATAACACAGTACCTATGAATCCATTATTTATATACACATTTTTACTACATCAAAATGACAAATCCGATCTCATCAAACTTTTAAATTGAGCTTTTATTAAGGCGACTATCTTTAGTTTTCCCTTGATTATATTATAATTTATAATTAATACAATAACTAAATAAATACATAATATCTGATCAGTCTCATATCAGTTTTTGCCAGGTTCACAGAGTGTTCTATGTTGCGCCATAACAACGTTGTATATATCAAATAAATTGGATGAAACTGCGGGCCATTTTCCCTTGAATTATGAATGTGAAAATGGCGACGATGTTGGCCTGTTAACCACAGCCCTTTTTGAATTCAGCCACACAAATTAGCTTCAATAAGAATTAGGTTAAAGGTGGTTGTTGTTCCGATTAGTTGTTATATAGCCTCCATTTTTTCTGATTAACTTTTAAAAATATTATTCCTTCAATTGTTATTTTGAGAAGATTTTTTCAATGTTCTCACGGAACATATTTTGGTTTACTATAAAGAAGAAAAGGGGGATTCCCAGAGTTTTTATTCAGGCTTCCCGGTTAGATTGCACAATAGGCGAAATGGGAATTCCCAGATTAAACTTATACGTAGAAACTTGTTTATGTTTGAGATCAAAACACTGCTAACCTGGGGAATTCCCCCACAAAGTTATTATATGAAGTGATGTATTTGATGTGAATCTGATTTGATGGGCAAGGTCTGTTGCTGCATGAGATGATGTATGAGACAGCACTGTAAGTACAGAAAATGATTATGGTTGTCAAATTGGCAAAATTCTGACATACTTGCCAATTTAGAAAGAATTAGGCCCATCTCCCAGCAAGTCAACAAGGTGAATTGAAAGAGTTAATTCATGCGTGGGAAAACATATTCCTGATGTCCCAGTGAACACTGTCATATAACCCATGACATTGAGGTAGTCATTTCAAGCCAAACCAAATTGAGCCTCACAGTGACAAGTGGAAGTGATACTGGAAATGTCGATCAGTCTTTTTACGGTCAACCTTGACCAAGGCCAAACCACCTCCCACTACGGATTCAAACCCTGAATTACTAGACAATACACTGTGCACTTGATTACAAATTTAAACAAGTATTTATTTTAATTGGTGTGTTTTAAATCAATCTCTGAAACATCGATTAGGTCATGAATCAAAAAAGATTACTCAGAATAAAGTTGTAATTAATGAACTACTAACTTACTACCTGGTGTGAGCCGCGACGTGGGCTGCAGCGGATTACAATTAAGATGCGACTTGCAACGAGTCCTTGCGAATATTTCCAGCGTAAACTTACTATTTTCCAGTAGTGGGACTGTCCACGGACGACTTGTCCTGACTGAAGCAAACCAGCTCCTATTGACTCCCGAAGCTCGGAGGTCGACTAAATAAAGTCCCAAAAGTGCTGTAGCTTGTGTTTATCCTTGGATACTCAGAGGCCACAATACGGAACCGAACACGGCTACACAAAATCGGACTAAAACTGATGGAGCCTGAGCTACTATGACAATGTCCGACTATGGAAGACATTGTTTACTGTCACTGTCACTAACTTTGAACAACTGGATGTCACTATGCATGGAAACTCTGCTAATACCTTGGAAGCATGATGTATTAACTCCTGCTCATTTTCTCTCACCAGGGCTTATATATCCTCTCAACAATACTAAAAGGATCTGGTCCTCTCTAGATGAGTCATGTACTAAATACAGGCCTTATGGCATGATCTGGAGTTCAGCTCCCAATGTTCCCCATTTAGAATGTTTCCATTAGCCATCACCCACACCACACTGGCCTGTAGATACAGTAGGGCGCCCTTGCCGACAACACATCACCTTAGTTAGGCTAGTCTGATCTCCTAGTCTCAAGTAAATTCCATAACATGCTCCGCGGTTCTCTGAATTCTAATTGCTCCATACACACCAGTTTATGGCCACGACCAGTATTTTTTTAATATATATTACTTAGATTAATTTATAATATTTTTATGTGGCTAATTTAAGACTTAATCTTACTCAAAGTGAAATAAATCTTGCTATTCTTTGGGCTGTACCACACCCTCCCCTTAAAGAAAGAAATCTGATTGAAAAGCAAACTTTTGTAACCTATTTAAGGCTCTGTAATATTTTTTAAACTTCATATACATACTTATTCACAATGTTTACACTTCCCCTTTTAAAGCTTTACTTGTCTCTGACGAACTACACTATTCTGGATAAGGCGTCAGCCTCACTTAGCTTTGGCCCCTTGATGGTGTCTGATGTCCGGTTTCTACTCTTGCAGTCAAAACTCTCCACCTCAACTAACCTAAGATTCTTGTTTTTCATCCGGTGGATGAGTTAGGGGTTTTATCTTTGAAAAACAGCACTGGTGCACTGTGTAGGTCCCAAATATACATCAACTGATCCTAATGCCAAATCAGAGCAAGACACTGCCTTCTCAATAGTGGAGTAATTCCTTTGGTGCTTGTTAAACTTCTTGGAAAAATACGAATAGGGTGGTCTATTCCTTCTTCTCCTTCTTGCATAAGACCTCCACCACACCTAATGATGTCACTTCATCTATGGCCAACTTGAATTGGTCCTGAAAGTCTGGTGCAATCAGACTGGTTCACTAATCAGTATGGCTTTGATTTTTTTTGGAAACTAGTTCACAATCCTGTGACCAAACAAATTGACATTTTTGGCTAGCAATTTGTCAAAGGCTGCAATATCCGAAAAGTTTGGACAAAACTTCCTTAATATCCAGCCATACCTAAGAATTCTCTGAGTTCTTTCCTGGTACTATGTGTGGGGAACTTCTCCAATTGCGTTCAACTTTAGCCTTTGACAGCGTGACCTTCCTGACTACTACTGGCCGAATAAGTGACTTTGCCATGGCAAAACTCACTCTTGACTAAATTGACTGTCAGTTTGTTTTCTGACACCGTCTGAACCAATTGATGGCGCTGCCCATGTTTGTTCCAGACTGACTGTATACATCAAATCATCAACATAGGCTCACAGCCTTCTATGTCCGCAACTTATGATTTACTTTCTTTGGAAGGTTGCCGGCACGTTTTTCATACCGTAAAGGCATAACTATGATACTGAAACAGCCCATCCGGCCTGCAAAATGCGATTTCCTTGTTTCTTTGCAAACGATCAGTAATGGGAACCTGCCAATAAACCCCTTCAACAAGGTCACTGCTGCACTACTTGAACTGCCAATTTTGTCACAATAGGCATCATCCATCCGAGGTATCGGAAATGAATCATTCTTGAACATTGATTTACCCTTACTGAAGTCTGCCAAAACCTAAGGGAACCATCAGGTTTTGGAACCCAAATACATGGGGACTCCTTCTCTTTTGCTTGCTTTCATTATTTTTGTTTCCAACATGTCTCTACTCTGTGAGAATGTTCTTTCTTCAATAGGATTTACTACTCGTAAGGTGCTGTTTTTATTGGTACACATCAACCCACATCAACATCATGATAAGCAGCAGTGGTTCTACTAGGGACATCAGGAAAAATATCCGCACTTCATTAATCAACTGCTTTATTTCACACTGGGTTTGATTTTCGAAAGATGGCCAGTTTTGTCTCCAAATCCTTGCGCACATCAGAATTTTGCATTGATTGGATATTCCATGCCTGCGTGTCATCACTGTTTGCATTATTTTACAACTTCATATTCATGATTTTCATCAATGTGCACTTATATCAGCAAGACTTCAGAGCACACTGGTTTTTGCACTGCCATCATAATTTCTACCTACATACTATACTCTTTCAACATATGTTTACATGGCACTAATTGCCTACTCTTACGGCTATCTGGCGTTTTGACTAATGTAGTCACTTCATTTACTTGTGACTCTACGGTATAGGGACCATGGTATCTGGCCTGCCGTGGATGTCCGGGATTGGAAACAGACTAACACTTGTCCTCCATGCCTAGATCCTACTCTTGCATCTCTTGGTCAGACACTTCTTCATTTTGGTCTGGCTTGCTTCAATTCTCCCTGGCAATTTCATTTGCCCTATTGAGCCTATACTTAAACTTGGAAACAATAAGTCCAAAGGTTGGTGTCGGTTCATCCATAAACCATTTCTCCTTTAGGAGCTTCAAGGGACCACGAACTGTACGCCCCAAACTAACTCAAAGGGCCTGAAACCTAGGGTTTTCCTGAACTGCTTCCCCTGCAGCAAACAATAACAGTGAACTCCCCTCTTCCCAGTCCTTCTCAAATTCCATAACAGTAAGTCCATCATATGCTTTAGATTTTGTGGAATCTTTCCAAGGCTCCTTGGGACTCGCAGGTAAAGCACTGGCCGATCTGTTTCTCATCCCTGACTCATACATCCATTGCTGAAAGAGGCCAGATGTAAATTTGACCCCTGATCTTACTGAATTGACTAGGTAGGCCTACCAGATTGAAACTTGGTCACAGCCTTCACTACAGTTTTACGTTAGCCTTAATGTTCCTCAGGGGTATGGCTTCAGGAACCTATTAATGCACACTGTATAATTAGTACTGATGTACCCGACCTGTTTCTATGGAGAGGTCCGACAACAACAGTCAACTATTACCCTCTAAATGGTCTCGCGAATGCCGTATCGGTTTCGAGGAGTCGGGCGGATTTTCTGATTAGGCTTGCAAACGACTTGAACAAGTATGACAAGATCTAACAGTATTCAGAAACATCCTGTCGAAGTGTAGGCCACCACAGTGGTTCAAAATCCTATCATGTGTCTTCTTGACTCCCTAAATGTCCTCATAGTACTATCAATCATGGGCAATGCTGATGAACTCCCTCTGATACAAACCTTTGGCACACTACTGATGAACAACTTCCACTCATCACTTGCAGGAGCATCAGGTGTCCTCCATTTCCTCATCAGCACCCCATTGTTTTGTAAAACACACAGGACATCCCCTCAGACTCTGCGTTACCTGCCCTTTGACTAGATTCTTGAGTTCAGTATCATTCTCCTGTTCAAGAATTAACTTGTTTACTGACTTCAGGGATTCTCATCATTATCCCCACCTATGCACTTTTGCTCAGGCCGACTCCTCGGGTTTTTGATTAACCTATCTCCCTGAGAGGAAGTTACCTGGTTCTCTATTTTTCATGACGGTCCCTAAACTCTAAATTTGGACAAGGTCTTCCTCACCTCCTATCACTATTTCTTCAAGCAGGCTTTCTCGCCATACTCCTAGTAACTGCAAAGCTGGTACCTGCACTATCTTATCATCACTATCTATTTCTGGGCAGGTATTGGTGGTAAAATTGGTTCGGATGTACTTTCCCGCCTGCCAAATCCTTCCCTAATAACATTGAACCCCTTTGACTGGGAGTTCAGGACTTACTCCTACTATGACTGTAACCTTGATACAAATCGACTTCAAATTCACCTTGGGTTTTTTGGAAAAAGAGGGACACTATAATAATCTGCTAGACCTGGATCAAGCATCTACCTGTTGCACTAACTGCACTAAAGGGCAATGACCTCTCCAAAGTACTGAATGGACCAGGCCTTAGCCAGGGGGGGTGGGCGGGGGGTGCGAACGCCAACCCCCCAAAATGACAAAAGGTCCATTCATAATGTGAAGGTCCCGCTTTGCATGTTTAAGGGCCGTGTTGTCAATGAAAAGTTCTCTTAATTTCTTTCCTAGGTTGGGTGCATGGTATATAATTACGAAGCCTGACTAATCAGCTGTTACATCGCATTATACGAGTGTTGTTGTTACTATACTTTGTTTTCTCAACGCTGGCGACAATTTTTTTTTTCTCTCTTTCCTCCCCCCACCCCCCATCCCCCCACCCCCCCCCCCCCCCCCCCCCCACCCACCCCCCCGCTCTGTTCATAATTTGGAGACGACTGTGAAAAATTTTTTGTCAACCGCGAGCGCATCGATGCCGAAATTTTTTTTGGGTACGAAAAGTCCGCTTCTCTGGCAAATCCTCAACCCCCCCGCTAATTCCTGCTACGGGCCTGGACTGGGCACCCATGTGTCACGCATATATTTAATATATTGATCACTTTGTCCACTCCCGACCTGAACCCTCCAAAACAATGGTTCAAATTCTTCCCTAACTTTCCTTTCTTTCCTACTCACATCTTTCTGTTTAATATCCTGGAACTAACTTGTGGTCTAAGGGACACGGCACAACCTGTGGGGGCGACTTCGCTCATGGCCCTCTGCATTTCCTCCTTCCCATCAAAACTTCCAACAGCTTGCCATAACAGACTGAATCCTGCAATATGTCGCAGTTTAAATCTGACTTAAAAACTCCCTGACTTTGGTTTTGGCCTAGAAGGACCCTTATTTCCCCTGACTGGAGGAACTTGACTGACTGTCCCTTCTTTAAGAAAGTACCATGACTTTGGAATGGATCTACTTGTAAGGCCTATTTGCATACAACTCTGTAATTCTGATTGACTTACTAGCCCACCCGTACTATTCTGGAACTCAGCTATTTTGAGGGCGTATCATCTGCGATTGTGCTTGCATTTTTCAATCTTTTTATTCGCGTTCATCCAAATGAGTTTTAATGTCGCTGAATGCACTGTCTGAAATTGCTCAATTAAAAACACTGCCTAAGTTGATTTAAGTCTTGTTTCACTTCCTTGGAATGAGCCACCTATCCAACATTTGTTCCTGAACTCTAGCAATCTCGACATGAGTTTGATCTGCAATTTTTTGCACTCCGAAATTTTGCCTATACGCCTCGGGTGGGGCCCCCACTAACTCATACGCCTTAAGAATAGACTGCTTTACTACTTCTAATCAATGCACTGAGCAATGAATATGGGATCGAGTCGATCTTCTCTAAAGCTTTCCCAATAACACAGTCTGAAGCATGTGTCCATTGCTCTTTTAGCCTCATACTTTCCGCAATCTTCTCGAAGTGCAAAGAATACTTGTGTCACTTCTGTTTCCCTAAATGGCGGAACTAATTTTAATTCCTTTGGGGTACCATCCAAACCGGATGTGAGGAGGCCTTATTGTGCCCCTTTTTAACTTTTCTTGTTCTAATTTGTCTTGGCTTCAATTTCTGCCACTTTCATTCTTTCCGCCATTTGTAACCTATCTTCTTGTTCTTTTTGTTCCATTTTTATCTGTCCCTCTTTCTCTTTGTTCCATTTGTAATTTGGCATCTAGTTTTCCTGTTGTTTTAAGTTCCTTTCTATTCAAATCTGTCTTGTCTTTCTTTTCCTCCTGTGGTAACTTTTGCTGTTCTAAAGGCCCATTTGTCCTTTCTAATTTGCATTTTGCTTTCCACTGTTTCATTGTTGCAAAGCACTATCTGACACAAATCCTGAAAATTCCCACTAATTGTTTCCAAACATCCCTCTTCTTCTAGCAAATCTAATCTCTTCCAACAAGATGAGTTTATTCACTGTTTTTATTACGTTTTCTCATGGAATGCCTAACTTCATCCCATAATACTTGGGGCCATTCCTTATCCGGCTTTTTTGAGCACATCAAATTTCCACGTAACATCTTTAATAACTCCTCTGGCGTAAAAACGCATCGTTGAACACTCGGTCACAAATAACAATATATGCCACGATATCAAAGTTAAAAAAAACACACATCAAATTTGTTCAAAATTTTAAACTGTAATTTTTTTTTTTTTTTAGCATG
The DNA here is from genome assembly GCA_023653785.1 of Ophioderma brevispina. Classification (NCBI taxonomy): domain Eukaryota; kingdom Metazoa; phylum Echinodermata; class Ophiuroidea; order Amphilepidida; family Ophiodermatidae; genus Ophioderma; species Ophioderma brevispina. Next base: position 27,233 of record JAMKCH010017507.1, on the reverse strand, counting down.
GGTTGTCCCGACACGAGCCCCCAATTTGTTACGGTCAACTTGAACAAGGCCAAAAACCACCTATAAACATACGGATCAACTCCTGAAGATACTAGACATGAATCTGTGACTTGATTACAAATTTTAAAACAAAGTATTTATTTAATGTGTGTTTTCATCAATCTCATTTAAACTCGATTTAGTATCATAATCAAAGAGTAATCTATAATAAAGTGTAATAATGAACTCTAACTACTACCTGGTGTGTTCGCGACGCGGGTGCAGGAGATTACATAAGAATCCGAACTTGCACGAGTCCTGTCGACCTAATTCAGCGTAAAACTTAACTATTTCCAGTAGTGGGGCGTGTCCACGGACGACTTGTCCTGGACTGAAGAAAACAAGCTCCTAATGACCCCGAAGCTCGGTGGTCTACTAATTATTCTCAAAAGTGCTGTAGCTTGTTTATTCCTTGGATAACTCAGAGCCCACGGAAATACGAAACCGACGAACACGGCTACACAATCGGACGAAACTGAAGGAGCTGAGACTACTATGACATTGTCCACTATAGGAAGACCATGTTACTGACTGTCAACTTTCATAACTTGGAACAAAACTGGAAGTCTAATGCTTGGACTCTGCTACTACTGGAGCATGATGTTGTGGTACTCTGACTCATCTTCTCTCACCAAGGCTTTATATATCCTCTCAAACAATACTAAAGAAGATTCTTGTCCTCGCTTATGAGTCATGTCTAATATAGTCCATCCTTTATAATTCTGGATTCAGCTCCAATGTTCCCAGATTAGAATGTTCATACCATCACCCACACACCGCACTGTGCCTGTAGATACAGTATGGCGCCATCTATAGCCGACACAATCACCTTTAGTTAGGCTCGTTGATCTCCTAGTCTCAAGTGAATTCCAGAACATTCTCCTCGGTTCTCTTGAATTCTACTTGCTACATACACACCAGTTATGCACACGACCCAGGTATATTTAATATAATATTACTTAGATAATTTATATATTATGTGCTATTTAATGACTTAATCTTACTCAGAATGAAATAAACTTGGCAATTCTTGGCCTGTAACAAGTCAACAGCACTTTGGGCATTTTGGGGAACAAAATGTACCCAATACGATTTATGAATTGTTTTCATTATAATTTTTGGCATGATAATTTGAACACTCCACCTTACACGATCAACTTTTAGGCGTTTAACCTCTACAAGAATAACATCTGGACATAAGACATATCAAAGGACAGATAAGTCTTGCAGATGCCTTTTTTTTGTCCCAGAGCTGCCTAAATTTGGGGTTTCAGAAATTTTGATATTACAACTTTATGTAATTAGACTGAAGGCAGCACTGCAAGAACATTATAAAAAAAGTGTAAAAACATTTGGCACTGTGGGTAACTTTATGTAATTACCACCAAATGGTTAAGGTCTAATGCCAAATTTTAGAAATTTTTTTCATTTCATTCAAATTTTCTTTTTAGGGGGAGGATGTTATATACCCTCCATCTTTTCTGATTAAACTTTTAAAAATATTTTTCTCAATTTTATTTGATAAAAGATTCTCACGGGAAAGTATTTGTTTACTATAAAAAGAGAAAGGGGATTCCCTAAGTTGTTATGCAGGCTGCACCTGTTTGAGTGCACAATAGGGGACTGGGGAATTCCCCAAGAATGTAAACTTAGTAACTTAGAAACTTGTTAGTTTTGAGATCAAACATTGCAGAACTAGGGAATCCCCCACAAAGTTATATAAATGAAGATAATTTTAGATTGTGAATCTATTTGATGGTGTCAGTCAGTTTTCTGCATAAGATGAAAAGGGGGGGGGTGTTAATGATTATTGTTCGAAGGGGAATCTATCTGTGAGTAGTTTAAATACTATCACTGGACGGACTCTCGCCGCATCCACTAGTAATAACATAGCTAAAATGCTAGTTTTCTTCGCATTAAAGCAACATCAGTACCTAGTGCCAGGATATATAATTCCAGGTAGCAGAGTGTTGTAATTATTCTACTGTCCATCTTTGAAGCAAACGTGCTGGGCATCAATAAGATTCCAAATTATGGACAATAGAAATGCTTTGTGAGATTCTGGACTGATACTGTGGATTTAGTATGGTCGCGGGACTTAATTTCTCCTTGTCGTCTTTGAACTGCTTACCGATTACTTCAGGACTGAGAAATTCCCTTGGAATATTACATGAGGATTTTGGTATGAACTTGTTGCCTGTCATTTTTGGAGTTTCGCTGTGAGGACATATCATCGTTGAACTGCAAACGCTTTCAACAAGAACTATAAACCCTAATTAATCTTCACTAATTGTGTATATTTTTTGTTTTGGACATAACCAATCTGAACCCAATCAAGTACAGATCCTTAAACTGTTTATTAATATAATTTTAGATCATTTGTGCACAAGTCTCATTTATTTGTGTTTGAAAAGGTATTTCTAGACCTTAGACTCTAGAGACGTCATAACCATGTGTATTGTGTTCTCTACTTGATATGAGAGACTTGACTCTTGCACATACACCCCCATCACGTACCGTGGGAAACAACTTGCGTTTTTGATGGGAGACGCAAAACGCATGTTTGCAAGCCTAATTCAATACTGTGCTAATAAAAGTGGTTACCTAAAACGGGCGGTTTTTTTGTTTATATCTTGGGAATGAATGGATTTCAGGGCTCAATTTCGGACGACATGAGAAAAATATGGCCTTTCAATCTGATATCAAAATCGCTACTACTTCCGGGTAAATCAGGGGCTCCAAAGACGATCGAACACGCCCCTTAATGTCTGCATTTTTAATTTCTGTTCTCTCGCATTGGCAAATCAATGCACTTGGGCTCAGTTTGGCAACGAATAATGACGGGACCATCTGGGTTCTATAAGTTTGATACAAAATCGTCCATCTCATCTAATCCGGGCAGCAATTTTAACAACTATACGGCAAGATAGTAAGCACATTATACGTTTAAAATTATAGTTTAGGTATCAGGGGTCAGTCTTGGAATATACATCTTTCAATGTGAACATTCATCATTCCTTATGTAAAGTTATGTAAATAATATTAAAAAAAGCAAAAAACTAAAAAATTAAAAAAAAAAAAAAAAAATAGAATATTTTTTTACATAATGTTTCATAATGAACATATTTGGCCACATTGATACCAGATGGAAGGCCCTATTTTTCTCCCCATTGTCGTCCTGAATTTTGAGCGCTCAAAATCCACTTCATTCCCAAGAATATAACAAAAAAAACGCCGTTTTTAGTGGTTAACCTCATATTAGCACAGTATTGATAGGGTTTTGTAACATGGATTTGCGTCTCCCATCAAAACCCCAAGTTGTTTCCCACAGTACTTAATGGGGGTGTATTCAAGTGCCAGCTTCTAATATCAAATAGAGACACAATACCCATAAATCGAAACAAGCACCCTTTAAACTCCTTCCTTCATTTTGGGGGATTCAAGTCATGAGCAAAACGTTATTTTGTTACTCACGGTACAACCAAAATTTGACTTTCTTGGCTATTTCAAATTTTCACTCTAAGATCAAACCCATAGGTCGTAAACATAAACATACGATACATTGGAATCTTACCTTTTCACAACATTGGGAGCTATTCGTCACGAATCTTCCAACAGGCCCATCGCCCAAAGTCCATTTCGAGATATCGCGGCGATTGAAGGTTTCGAGAATTAGAACTTGAATATCTAAAATTTGAAACATTTTAGAAATTTATTTTATGTGTACATAGTGGACTTTGAAACGTTCTTCGTTTTGAGCATGCTTTCAATTCAAGTATCCTTTGTTTTCCTTGTCAAATTTAATTATAAAGTGATTGGTCTGTTCGCAAAACTAAAAACCGTCCTCTGTTTCTATGTCAAAGGAGACGAATGCGCATTCGTCTGTTTGGCGTACTCAAAAAGAGTTGACCGATCGCCTCAGACGGTGGTATTGAACATGTCAAGCATACTTTTGAATGCGGGGGCGCTAAAAATGGGGGTGTTTCGAAACATCAGACCTCGAAACAACAGACCTCAGACCCGGAAGTGAATTACTTCCGGGTCTGATGTTTCGAGGTCTGATGTTTCGAAACAACAGACCTCAGACCCGGAAGTGAATTTATTCCGGGTCTGATGTTTCGAAACACCAGACTTCGAAACAGCAGACCTCAGACCCCCTCTAGCAATGGATAGTTGATTTCCTTAGTTGTCGTCGCCAAAGAGTTCATTACCAGTCTGCTTTATCAGAGTGGAAAACTCTGTCATGTGGTGTACCCCAGGGCATCAAGTTTGGTCCCATCACCTTTGTAGGTGTCATTGACAGTGCCTCTGATAATTCTCTAACTAGGAGCTTTAAGTATGTCGATGACTTAAGCCTTGCAGAAGTCCGCCAAACCACTAAAGAGAGCCTTATTCAGAAAGATGTGCAAGACCTGGATGATTGGTCCAAGAAAAATCATCTCAAGTTGAACCCCTCCAAGTGCAAAACTATGCAAATCTGCTTCAAAAGGGATCCACCACCTACCCCTAATCTTATGATTGCAGATCAAGTACTTGAAGTGGTCACTGAGACCAAGCTTCTTGGACTGCTAGTCCAATCTGATCTTTCTTGGCAATCTCAGGTTAATAAGATGGTTAGTAAGGGTAGTATTAGACTTTACATGTTGAACAGATTAAAACGTTTTGGTCTGCCAACCCCAGACTTGGTTCAAGTATTCACAGGTTATGTCAGGCCGGTTTTGGAGTATGCCACCCCGGTCTGGCATAACAATCTCACTGATGCCCAGACCAATCAAATTGAAAGAGTTCAAAAGCGTGCCCTCCGTATTATCCTTGGCACTCACTACTCAACCTATTGTGAAGCTCTGGCTAAATTAGGTTTGAAGTCACTTGCTGGTAGAAGATCCAACCTGTGTAAACAGTTTGCCATGAAATGTGTTAAATCAGATAGATGCAAATCACGGTTCCCTCACAGTGCTAGTACTCATGGCATGAATCTTAGGTGTACTAGAAAGTACCAAGAGTACAGGTATCGAACCAACAGATATGGAAATAGTGCAATTCCAGCCCTTACAAGAATGTTAAATGGTTATTTGTGCAATTGATGTTGTGCAACTGTTTCCAGGGGTTTCACCCTATATCATTGCTGGTCAAACTCTAATATGAGTGCAATATTGCTTTTTGATGATAATACATGTAAGTTTGTGTGTAAGAAAGTTAATTTATTAGTTAGTGAGTGAGTGAGTGAGTGAGTGAGTGAGTGTGTGAGTGTGAGTGAGTGAGTGAGTGAGTGAGTGAGTGAGTGAGTGAGTGAGTAAATGAGCGACAGATCAAGTATGAATAATTATTGGTGTGTGATATATGTGTAATTAATAGTTTTTATTGTGTATTTTTACTTGCTTGTTTTTGTCTAATCTTGATGTATCTTATTGTATTTTAATCATGCAATTCAGCTTTTGTGGCTGCCAGTTGATTTTCTAATAAAAATGAAATGAAATGAAAACCCGGAAGTGACTTCAAAATGGGAGGAAATCTTATTTTCTGTACTAAGAGGCGGACACACGCTTCTTAAAACATGGGGAGATTAGCCCTGGACTTGTTGACAAGTTACCCGTCTGTTTGAGAAGTTCTGTAAGTTAAAAAAATATTGAAAAAAAGCAGATACAAAACAAATCCTGCTATTTTCCACACGGGAGCCATGACAAGGGGAGATTGCCCTGGATTTGGACCCCGACTTGGACCAAATGGACGTGCGTTGCTAAATACACCCATTTCACTACTTGCTAGCCGCTCACCAAGCATATCATTTTACTCAAACTCCAGTTCCACAAGCCCCCATTTCAGATAAAGGTAGTTCCAAAAGTCCCCATTTTAAAACTCTTGTACCGCATACCCTTATCCTTTTGAAATGCAAATCAATATTTGTGATTATTTTGCTATTTTCGGAAGGAGCGGAATCATGTTCTTGCGTTGTTTCGAGGTCTGCTGTTTCGAAACTACCGGGGGGGATGTTTCGAAACATCAGACCTCGAAACATCAGACCCGGAAGTAATTTCACTTCCGGGTCTGAGGTCTGTTGTTTCGAGGTCTGTTGTTTCGAGACATCCCCCCCCCCCGGGTGTTTCGAAACATCAGACCTCGAAACATCAGACCCGGAAGTAAATGTTGACTTCGGTAAAAAAATCACTTCCGTGTCTGAGGTCTGTTGTTTCGAGGTCTGTTTTTTCGAAACACCCGCGGGGGATGTTTCGAGGTCTGAGGTCTGTTGTTTCCAGGTCTGATGTTTCGAAACACTCCTAGAAATGACAAACTTAATACTTAATGTAAAATATATATCAAGCTACAAATATATTAATTTGAATAGAAACCTGTAATTTAAGCTGTATTTTACGGGTTTTGTTAGCAGAATTGCTGCCAGAATTTTCTTGTAAAATGTATAGTATTTTTCGCGTAATCCTTAGTACTTAATAGTATCATTGAAAATTCATAATAACGTACGATAATGTTGATACTAAAAAAAAAATCAAATAAAAGCTCCAGTTGTAGTCGTTTTATACGCCTGGTAAATTGGACATAAATTTACAGTATTTTGCTGTATTTCCAAATTACAGCATCGGCCTACATTGTGTAAGTACACTAAGGACATCCAAAGTGTTTGTCTAACGTTTGAAACCCTAGGTTTTGTGAATTATTGAACATAATAACTTCCATAAACGTTGAGTGGAAGAAATTGTGATTTATCTGTTTATTGCTTGAAGGTATATATTTTGATACTTTTTGCATAGTAAAAGGAATCGGAATCAAATATCACTATTTTATCAAGAAGAAAGCTTTATCTTACTATCAAGTCATTTATTATTTGTATTCATTTTACGAGGCATTCGGACGAAAATCATTTTATTTCTCAATAACGAAAACTATAGGAAGAGTATATTTGCAATTAGTGTCAAATGATGTTTCTAAAAATCGTAAAAACAAACGACTTCGGAGTGTCTATTGGTACATTTTGAAATGAAATTGACATTCCCATGGATATTATTTTATTTTTGTCATCAAACAAACCATTGCGTATATGTTTCACATTTGGAGCAGTGGCGTACCGATCGGTGGGACGGGGGGGGGGGCAAGTTGCCCCCTCTGGCTTGAAAAAGCGGGACCATATGGGCCAAAATATGCATTTTATCCCTCTTTTTCGGGGAATTTCAAACAAATTTGGGCAAATTAAAGTAAATTCGGCAATTTTCGCGCATTTTGTCAAATTCAGACTTAATTGGAGCATATCACCGGTACGATTTACGACTTTTGCCCCCTCTGGCGGGACGACTTGGAAATTTGCCCCCTCTGGATCGACTGCCTCGGTACGCCACTGCGTTGGAGTCACAGCACTCGTACAGTATAGTTGAAAACTTTTATGAGTAAAAAACAAACCATTTAGAGGTTAAGATGGCAGTTTGTCGGCATTTCTACTGCGGTGCTCAATGGTTACCTTGTATTTCAAAGACTTTTGCGTTTAATTAAATTCAAATTGCCAAACTTTCTGGATTATCAAAGGGGGGTTGTTGGTATTTATTGAAAATGCAGAATGATAATTTTCTCATAATAAACATCTTTCTTTCTTTGAATTGAAAGGAAAATAATGTCCTCTATCTACTCAATAAAGTGAAGTGTAATCGGGTTGCATTCAATGATATTGAGTAATTTCAAATGAGTAATCTTTTAATGTACCATTAATCATGTATTTTAATTGAGATGGCTGATAATGTAAATAATAATTTTTCTTCTCTTTTCTACACTACATGCACTACAAAAACTAGGGTTTAAAATTACAACCGCCGGTGGTTCTTGAGGATCACACAAGAGGATGTCAAAATTCAACACCTTTGGTGTTCTTTCCACCCCCTCTCGTGTTGGTTTGTTTTTTTTTTTTTAAACACCAAAATGTTAAAATTACACCAAAGGTGTTAAATTTTAACACCTCTTGGTGTGGTCCCCTAACACCGGCAGTGTTAATTTTAACACCCTATGTTTTGCAGTGTGTACTCAAAATCACATTACTTTATTGCGCTTATTTAGTAAGTCACAGAGAAATTATCAAGTTAGTTTAATTAATAATCAACTAAGTTGCTTAAACTCAAAATAATATCATAGGTATGTGGGGAAAAGAGGAAAAACGGAAAAGATTTTGAAGCATTATGTTTTACATATCATTATTGATCTTAATTTAGATGTAATTTTTATACATGCATGTAAGCCTATCTAACTGAGAATCGGACATGGGCCCCTCTGATATGAACCCAAATACCTAACCACGATACTATGCTACCTTGTATACAGGGAATATATAGGAATATTGAATTTATATGCATTACTTTCCTTTCAAATTAATATATTGCAGATTAAAATGAACAAAATACCAAAACGTGAAAGGGTTTCAACAAGAAGTTTTTGAAAATAAGTTACTAGATTAGTGCTTGTTTGTGACCTTTCTGGTGTTACACATTGTCTTCTTGTTGTTAACTTTTAATTACTAACATAGCTGATTGGAATCTTTTTTTATTTAATTACAGCTTCAACAATCAATTAATTTCCATGCAGTAACAGGTGTAAACTGAGTAATTGCTACTATTTTTTGCATAATTTACCGTAACTTAATACATGTATGTTTGTGTTAAATGAAATAAGGGTATTTGTGAAAGTATTCTCATGAAACGTATGTTTTATGGCTAAAAACAATAAAAAAAATAATAAAATAAAACTCAACTGGCGCGATTCCAAACTGAAGGCTCCTTTTTGCCATGCTCAGCGCCCGGATCGTCGCTTAGACAGTCAAGACATATTACAATCTACGCTTAGTAAAGAACACAGCTTAAAATACATATTTTTATTTAAACTTATTACCACTACTAACATGCATCTTGTATTTGACGAAATAACGTGGACTTCACAATAAAAAGGATAAAAAAAAGACATACTTGGCCGTAATTTAAAAATCAAGCAAAATACGTTTTTGTCCAAATTTCCAGGCCTATTACGACTAAATTATAAGAGAGGCTCCTATTTGAACTTTGAAATATATCAACATTATTATGCACTATTATGGATTTTCAATTAAAGGTTATTTACAGGAAAAATACTGTAAATCTTACAGGAAAACACTGGCAGCAATTCTGCCAACAAAATCCCATAAACTGCATTTTTAATGCATTATGTTTTAGCAAAATTAAAGGTCCATGGTCCGGTCGCTAATAGCCTCTCCCCAGGGACCCCAGATTTTAGCCGAAGTGGTCAAAAGTTTGGTTATCAGAAGAAAGCTACTATTTTCCTCATTTATTTGGGCTAAAGGATGTTTGGTTTGGATGTTATGAGCGAAAATATGCCCTATTTTGGTCGACCAATATTAGTTTTACAAAGTACTCTATGGGGATTACAAAATAATGTTTTAGCTCTCATTTCAAAACGGGTATCAGCTTGAAACTTGGGTTATTTTCAACACATTCACAATGTCTGTAACAACTCGCCAAATATATATTTTTCAGTGTTTTGATTGAAACAATTTTTACAGTATTCTGTAATTTTCACAGTATTTATTTGGCCGAATTCTTGTCAGTAAAATACTGCAAAAAATTATATTTTTAGTGATACAGCTACATACATTGTACTAATATAAACTTCGACCAGACTTCTATAGGCTACCCAGTGTTGATCGAGAAAGGAGATAGTAGAGCGGTTTGGACTGCAAAATTGTCGACAATCCCTCCACTCGGTACAACAAAACGAAACCACTTGTATTCGAAAGAATGTTTTAAAAAGTGGTGGTTGTGGTCAAAAACTTTGGTGGCAGGGGTGTTTTTGGGTAGAAAAATCACGTTTTTGAGCTAAAAACTTAAGAAAATCAAGAATTATTAATTTCTTAGCAAAACAAATTTTAATCATGATGCAATACTATCAATCTCTGACATTTATATTAAAGATTTCTGTTTTATACAATATATAAAGGGTCTAGAATTTTAGCCCCCAAGTCACTTTTTCCTAAAAAACATCCTTTTTATCACATGTCACCACAACGAGTATTACCTGAACCCTTAATGCAATGTATAAAACCTATATCAATAACAAAAAGGATACCATAAAAATAAGATTGTAATATTTTTACTTTATAAAAAATTTAAAAAAAATAATTTCGCTTAATCTGCAGCCCAAAATGCGTTTCGGGCCCTAAATCATCATCCATGCCACAAATATTTCAACCCAACCATCATTTTGATTAAATCTCATATAGTTATCACTTCAAATAAAGGGGTGTGTTTTGTTGGGTACCGAGAGGTGGTGGGGTAAACTCGAAAACCTAGAGCACTTTCAAAGCTCGGCCGCTCCGTTAAGATGAATCTCGCAATATACCATTGATCGATAGGTCACTTTATAAGCTGTCGTACGGTTGTTTTCAGGTACAGCAAACAGACGAATGCAGATTGGTCTGTTTGGAAGACTTTCATTTGGCGTTTGGGTATGATTTCCAAAAGTGAAAATCTATTATATCTAAAAATTGGAATGTTATTTTTGCTCAATATTTGGTATATGAAAAGAGCTTGTGATATAGTATCATAATATGCAAAAAACTCAATTTCGCCAAAATGGTCGATTGGCCTGTTTGGAAGACTCATGACGAATTATGTAAGCCTCCGCCATGTTAGCTTCCATTGTCCCCTAACTGTTAAACATGAGAAATCTGCGATACCCCTAAAATCAAGAATTCTTTCTTTGGATATGTCATCTGCCGAATTACAGAGATTTATCGTCAAATTAAGGGGGGTATGGGGTCTGAATATGATAAAAAATTGTTCTAATTGAGAAAATGAGATAATGCAATCGCTAAATTGTATATATAGATTGTAATCTACAAAATGCTTTTTATTCGATCGCAATCGGACATTTGGTTCCCGAGATATTGCTGATCAAAGTGAAGTAGTGTACGCGAAATTTGCCAAAAATGCATCATCTCCTATATTTTACTATGCGAAAAATTTAAAGGGGATATATTTAAGACATTTTAAAAGATTATGAACTATTTAACAAATTTATTTTGGCTAAGTTGAAGTAAATAAATACTCATATTATCCTTTCTATAATTTAAAGTAATTAAATGTCACTGGGTAAGTGATTTTTATGTATTTTATTGTTTCCTCACCCTGCGATATTTAAGAAAATTATTTTTAAAAATTAATTACAGAACAATGGATGCACCTATTTCAATGATTCTTTCATTAATAACTATGATAATTCAGTATAAAATGAAATTTTAAAAAAATAATTCCATATTTCACATCAAAAGCGCCCTCAATTTTGTCTAAAGTTTCGAGGTCTATAACTCGTTTCGTTAAAATACGCAAACATCCAAAACGAAAACGAACGTAACTAGAGAACGCTACATGCTATGAACATGAAATTTGGCACACATATTAAGCAAATACAGGGCTAGTGAACCATGAAGGCCGATTTTCAAAATTGTGTTCCAAATTCAAATTACGCCATGAAATTACACGATTGGTCGATTGCCGGTTGCCATGGCAACGGTATTAAAAATTCGGCTTCATGGTTCACTGCGTATTTACCCCCTGTACATGTCACCCAAGTTTCGTCCCAGTAGCATGTTTAGTTATTTAGTTACATTCGTTCTAGTGTTTAGCCAATCAGAGGCCTTACGTGGTTACCATGGCAACCAGAGCATGGATTTTAAAACTTTGTGACATGGGCTACAATCATGGAACTATATAAGAGGAAGAAGTGAATCGCGTGTATTATGGAATAGTCCAAGCCCGTAACCGCTTTCTCTCACAATCAGCGCGCCGTGGTCGTTGTTGCGCAAGCACACGCGCGTCGTCACTGTTGGTGCGCAAGCACACGCATATAAAAATCTGTGCGTCACGCGTTATGTTATCAGTGCTGCATTTCCACAGTGTTCCATTGTCTTATCGGCCGATTATTCTGCAATAATTATGCGAAAATCAATCGATGGAAGAAACCATGCATCTAAAAAGATTCCTGCATTCCTAATGCACAAAAAGTCTCCCGATGACCCCTGTTAATTTTGCTTAGGAAAAGAGATATTTGAGTCCGAGTGATAGCATGTGGCATCAGTTGTTATTGTTGTTTTCACTCGCTAAAGTATGACGAACGTAAAATACCGCGTGCTCATAAATATGCATTAAGGATTTTCCAAATACGACGATACGTAAACCAAATATGGTGGTGCCCAAAACTATGATAATGAAGTGCGTATGCTCATTATAATACTTTTGGGCACCTCGACTTTGGTTACGCTGTTTCGGGAGAATCTTCGGGTCTGGGTTATATTTACGTCATTGGCTACAATATGAATATAACATGTATATACCACAATTTAGGAAAATTAAAAAAAAAGTTCACTGCTTCAGACCCCATACCCCCCCCCCCTTAATGCCCCACAATTTATCACGAAGCTGCTCTGACTGTACACGTTCAATTAATTTATTTATCATATCTCACACCTTAAAACAAAAGAGCTACAAGTTTACCATAGAACCGAATATTACTGATTTTGACCTTTAAATCCTACAATAAATCGTTATCTTTGTGTTCATTCATGCGTCATGTAAGATTGTACAAAATTGCATTTTTTGGCAAAATTGAAAACTAGGCCATGAGGCCAAAGCGAAAAAGATGCTCGGATAAGGACTAAGGTGGCGCACCCCTGGGAAGTACATAATTCTTCCGAAAATTATAGAAATCAGTTCTACGTGTGTCCTCACTTCTAGCATGGACCTAATAGAGAGAAGGACCAACAACACACAAGTTTCAAAGACCCTATCACGTTGCCGCCTTTTGTTAAATGCTACCATGATCCCATTTAATCACCCTCTCAGCAGGAGGGAAAGAGGAACACCTGCTATCTATTGCAACTAAAATCATGATGGCAATGAAGAAATTGAAGGATCAGGAAAAAAATTTTGTTCTGAAATTAATGGAAAACGTCCAAATAGCATGCCATTCCATCATTTAAACTATTGCTTATTAACCCTTGTCTACCTGAGCAATTTTTATAACAACACACGGAAGGGGGTACCACCCCCTTAAATTTTCTTTATTGAACATCCAATTTTGGTACCTACAGTATAGCTTAGAGTTTATTCTTTCCATTGGTCTCAAAATATGTAGACCACCAATGATGACGTCACTTTGACGTCATAAGGTAATAAAGTATGAAATTACTGCATATAGGAAGAAACATTGATATTTTGCATATTTACAGCCTCATAAATAATATTGTAACACTATTGTTGACGTTATGACGTCGTTATCAAATAATGTTATTATGTTGGTACTCATTTTGGTATCAAAGGAAAGAGGAAGACCTGCTATCTATGGCAACTAAAATCAAATGTCTGTGATATTCCTGTGTTGTACTAGGCGTGTTGGTATTTCCCTCCCAAAATGGGGGGGGGGGGGGGGGTGGGGTGATTGCCACACCCTATCCATCACTTTGGGATCACCCTTTACCTTTCCTATACAAGGGAGGGGGTATGAAACGGAACATAAATGTCAATTGGCAATTACATGAACTCATTTGACACCGGAAATGGGGGTTGTAGTAGGGCGAAAAGAATAGAAGAGAGCGGTAACAACCCCCCCCCCCAATTCGGAAGACGAGGGTTAATTGATCTATAATTTATACATTTAATTAGGTATATAGGAATATGACTTATCACACTCATAATTCAGATGAAACAGACATTGGAATCAGTTCGACATGGTATCGGCTATCAAACCGCCACAACGGTAAACAAATTCAACATAACCGGAAGTTAAAATATTACAATTTGGTGGGTTTTCGAGGTAGAATTACACGTATGGGCGTGTTTGGGCACCAGTTCAGAAGTTATACTTTGTTACAAGGTACATTGAACTTTCATAACACCGTTTCATAACATCGGAAGTGATCGGAACATTTTATATTAGTTTCAAAAGATTTTAACAATTACGGGTCACAAAATCACCCAAAATGCAAGCTTATTTTCTACAGTTGTAGCTCCACAAAGGAATGACGGATTTTGATGGGGTTTCGGTATTTTCTGAACAAAATTGTATTTGGTGACAACAACTTGCCAAAAAAAGATGGAAATTGAATGTACTATGCACTTCCCAAAAACCCCTACAGTCAGGGGTCACAACATCCGGTCAAATTACAAAGTTTTGTGGACAGCTTTTCCCGTAGTCACTCAATCGACCGCGGCAAAGAGATATAGATCACAAACGGTCTCGGTGTATGCACATGAATACACATCGAGTGCCTAGCTTTTGTCAAGATGAATGGGTAATCGAATTAGGTAATTGGTGGTTTTCGCGTTGTTGGTCCTTCTCTCTATTAGGTCCATGCTTCTAGTATGTGCACATTTTATAGAAAATGAATTAAATGTCATTTCAATTTTTGCCCTGAATAACAGTGATCAACGGATGTACACCATGATTCATTGACTCCAGCAAATAATATGGCTATTGATAAGTAAATCCGCTCGGTATGCAGCGGACCAAGCACTTCAGATTCCTTTTTCATCTTAACTGCAGAGCCAATGTAGACAGGTACATCCTAGGTCATAACTAATCTACTTTCCTACCACATATTCACTATAATAGATTTCAAATTACGTGAGACTCCATACATAAATCCAAAGGGGTGATAGTTCAATCCCCGGCCATGTGGCGACTAGGCCTTTGTTGCCATCACAAAACATATTGTGTCCATGGTACAAAGTTAATTTACAGAATCGGCTTACTGGAAACTGATGCATTCAGTTCTACAGTGGTCTTTTAGTGATAGAAGGACATGTCAAATCCGCTTTGTGCTAATCTCTTATACAAGTTTGGCCCACTTTTTATGACAAAATAAAAACTTAGTTGTGTTTTGTGTGCATTGATATAAGAATTGATATAAGAATGCATATAAGAATGCAATACTGTGATAAAGAATGATATCTTGTAGTGTCAAAGGTAAGTTATGTTCATATAACAACATTCAATGAAATATTTGCTGGTGTGTTCATCCTGATACTTCAAATGAAGCATCCAAGCTATCTTAGATGTGAAACAATGTATTTTATGTCAACATTTATTTACTAGCTACATTACTATACATTGTATGAGTACCATAAACTTTTCTACCTGTGGCCATTAAAATGTTTCCTCTTACCTCTCACGGTCAATGGACAGACCTCAAACTTTTAATGAGGTCTCACTTAATTTGACATCTACTATAGTATTTTTATGTTGTATATACTATATTCTTCAAAATAAGCTTTTGGGCAACCCTGATTTTTGACTTAAAAACAACATGGCGGCCGTATTTTTTCCGTTGAGAAATTCACACAACAACTCTTAATTTCCCATTTTATTTTTACAAACACATGCTCTTTGCCTTTGACAAAGTGAAATTTCAAATTATCGAAAAGAATTCAAAATGGCCACCAAAACGCTCAATACATTGAGGGATGCCTTAAAGCAAATTAGCACATTGTTTTGAAGATCGCCCCCAATTTTTCAATAAAAAAAATGCATATTTTACACGGTTGCTTGGTAACGCTAGGTAAACTATACCTGTGAATGGTTAAGCTTGAAAATGTGTGTGTGTCACAAACGAAGGAATTTGGTAGTTAGGATCATTTTATCGGGGATCCGATAGTAATTCAGGGGCTGCTGGAAACGGGCCTTCCCCAATGTGAAATAGCAGGGCAATAGCGCATGGACTTGTTACGCGGATCCATTCGTGTTTTTTGGTAGCAAGTCAAAAAGGGTTAGAGGTTATCTCTCGAGGTGGCACTATAAACGTAGCATTTCCATCTCTGCAGTTAAGTCCCAATTTGGGATACCAATGGTAATTAAAAAAATCGCTTCTTTTTATGATAATACGAATGTCTTAGCATTCTCGTTCGCAGTATAGTTTCCTAGGACAAATTACAAACGTAACTGTGCCCAATATCAATTTTTGAAAATTGGGGGCGTCTTCAAAAAATGTGCATTATTGCTTTAAGTTTATTTCGTAAGGATATTATCGTAATATAGTGATGCATTGTTAACTTATTGTTTAAGTTACTGAAAAGAAAGCATAAGGGCTATTCGTAGTTTCTCAAAATGCGGGCAAAAGATTCAAAATGGCTGATATTTTATGTTAATTACAGTTAATGCTATTACTTTAAACTGTATTGATGGGATTATTTCGTTCCTCTAAATGGTGTTATTAAAATAGTTATTACTAAATTAGATATAGCTACATTATCTTCCAACAAGCAAAAAAAAAAGAGTGAAAAATAAAAAAAAAAAAAAAAAAAACTGAAAACATTCACGATGTCTAACAAATTATGTAAAAACACACGATTTTAGTTGAGTAGGTTTTTTAGTCAAAAATTCCCCCTGAATTTTGACGCCATTTGTTATTTCTGAATTGGCCGCCCATTTTGTGCAAAATGATAGTCCATAGTTTTTCTGGTAGTTGTTCAACAAATTATTTAATAATGCGTTATTAAAATTACGCTATATTTGAAGATTAAAACTTATGGTTAGCTTATTGTATTAGCGTTTGTGACGGCCTTTTACGCATTTGGGTTACGTGGGTCAACATATTGAAAGTTTTATGTGGCGTGCAAAATCTACGCTTTCGACATAAAGTGGGTACATCTTTGATTTTAGAGTGCATTTTATATTGTTACCTAATTTGGTCACAATTGATATTATGGCCGCATTTTGTTTTAAGTAAAAATTTCACTGTGGCCAAAAAGCTTATTTGGAAGAAGATTAATTATGTTTGGAATAACTTCCCTCGTCTAAACTACTTAACTAATTTCCTCCCACATGCTTAAAAGTAGTGATACCCACAGGTCATATCTAAACTAGCTCTTGCCACTTTTTCAGTGGTGCTTTTATGTTGTATAAGTATATGATTTATAACATGCTTTTGGGCCACCCTGAAAAGTATTTTTTTAATTTTAAGAAAATGGCGGCCCCAAACAATAACAATGGTACCCAAAATGATCTAAAAGTTTATACCCGTCAAAAAAACGTACACAAACCACAAAATTTGCTCTTAATTACAAAGGCAATGTCTTTGCATTACAAAGCAAAATGTCAGCATGTTTGAGGTCGTACCCCAAAGAAGTCAAAAAGGGCTGCCCACAATTGTTGTATACAGTAAGCTAAACAATAACGTTATTCTTTTTAATATGATACGTAATCTTAATGAATCATGATTAAATTATTGTTGTACTACTACCAGAAAACCTATCCAATATGCTCAAAATGACAGCTACGATAAAATGGAGCAAAATGCAAATTTTGACTTAAAAATAGACCTAAAAATAGTGTATTTTTACATGAATTTGTTAGCCCATATTGCATTTCCCAGCTTTGTTTTTTTTAGATAATACGTAGCTATATTTCTTTAGTAATAAATAATGTATTAACACCCTTTAGAGAACGAAATAATTCCCAACAATACAGTTAAAGTAATACATTTTAATTACTGTATTAACCCTAAATATCAGCATTTGAATTTTTAGCCGACATTTGAGAAACAATGATAGCCCTATTATTACTTTTGTAGTAGCTCAACAATCAGCTTTAATCACAATGCATTCGTTGATTATTACAGTAATATCCTTAATGAAAACTTAAGGCAATCCATCAATGTATGAGCGTTTGTGGTGGCCCTTTTGATTCTTTACGATAATTTGAAATTTCACTGTTGCAAAAGCAAGCGCAATTGTATTTGTAAATTGAAATGGGAATTAAGAGTGTTTGTGTGAATTTTCAACGGAAAAATACGGTTTAGCCATTTTCAGTGATACTTGGTTATTTGGCCGACATAGTGGTTTTAAGCCAAAAATTCAGGGTGGCCCAAAAGCTTATTTTGAAGATATAGTATATTACAACATAAAAGATAGTGAATATGTGGAGGAAGTAGATTAGTTATGACCTGGGATGTACCTGTCTAATGTTATTATCCATGCAGCTGAAATCGCTGAATAGATGGATTCCAGGTGTTTACCGCCACCCCGATTAAGATTAACTATTTTTTATGATGTGGACACAATTACTACGCGGTCCGGAAAGTGTTAGTCGGTGTCAGAGACAAAAGTATTACTAAATTGTACTGCGCGAGAGTTAACGTATCAGTACGCAAAGCGATATATGCAAATGAAACTAAATCTCAAATATCTCGGAAAACGAGGGTTCTATGGAGATTTTTGCATCAGAGGGTCAGTTACTAGTTTTGTTTTGAATAAGTATCGTAA
Organism: Ophioderma brevispina; assembly: GCA_023653785.1. Taxonomy (NCBI): domain Eukaryota; kingdom Metazoa; phylum Echinodermata; class Ophiuroidea; order Amphilepidida; family Ophiodermatidae; genus Ophioderma; species Ophioderma brevispina. Next base: position 8,901 of record JAMKCH010017507.1, on the reverse strand, counting down.
AGGTGTCTGAACCTATAGAACCTAGCGAGAAAATTGAACGTTTTTGTCGGTTACGTCGGTTGTCAACACGGAAACGTGAACACGCAATCGATACGGGCCGCATCCCCGTTCCCACAATGCCTTTCGGTATTATTCCAGGTCTTTAGCATTTTCCAAACCCGCTGGTTTCAATTTACGCCAACTTTTTTTTCAATTTTAGAAAAGATGTACGTACTGAACAAAATTACCTGTCCTCTTCCTAATAAATTAAAGTTAGATTTGTTCTTACGGTGTTCAATTAAGCTTTTACCATAATGTAATTCATTTATTCGAAAGGGAAACGAAGGTGGACAAAATTCATGGGGGTAAAGTTGTTGGCAAACTGTGACCCTAACATCTTTGTGCAGAACCAACCCGTAACATGCCGTGTAACCCGTTTCTATTGAATTTACCGTATTAGCAGAAATCGCAAACCATTTCCCTATGTGAAATGCCGGTAAACCGGTATCGAACAAAAATTTTAAATTGAATAGAAAGGAAGTCCTGATTAACATGATTAAGTTAGGGGTAATTTGGGGAAAATCCGTGACGTGAAGAGCAGAAGCATCATTTATCCGCTGGAGTTGTTTCATGAGGTTAGTGAACAAATTAGCGGGGTGTCCCTCGAGAAAGGGTGGCGGAATTTTCCAGGAGGGGGACATTAATATAAGCAGGGGTCGACAATGAAAAATGCTTGGATTGGATTTTAAAAAAAGGATATAACCAAAGTATTTATTTTTATTTATTTAGTTATTAACATTTAAAAGACCCAGAATACGTTGACAATTGAGACATCTGGCATACATCAAACAAAAATATAACATGTGTTAAACAACAATAAAATAGAGTACAAAAGCATTCACTTATAAGAAGTCAAACAACACTGGAAGATCGATTTCCTTGTAGCAACTGTTCTACATTTAGGAGGGTCCAGTTGTTTGAACCCTCCTAGGATTCGGCCATGTCTGCTTCTTTTCAATTGGGAAGCATATCCGGTGACGCTCAGATGTTGAGCTTCTGGCCAAAACCTCGAAGGAGTTGGTCTCTGCTTTCAACAAGTGTGCATAGCTCAAGCGTTCAAGGCCTCCGCATATGATTTGTATTGGTAACCCAAGATAATGCGACATGAACGCTTTTGAATGAGTTATTTGGTCAGACTGTTGCCTTGTGAGGCTGCTATGCCACGAAGGACTAGCATCTCCAATACCGGCGAATGTAGGTATGTAATAAACAGACGACAGATCACTAGCAGAGGCCTTGAACCGCCTGAGTGTGTAAAGCATATGTAAACTTCTAGGAAGCTTTTGCGACCTCATTTGAGTGTTTGGATATCCCAACAGAGATTGTTCTCAATGGTGACACACCCAACAATTTCATTACTCTCCACAGGTAGGGATATCTTTACGCTGAGAGTAAAAATAGGGATATTGCGGTGTGTTTTTCATAGTACATATGTGCAGAATGTGGCACTTTTCTGGTTTAGGCAACACAGATATTTTCTTTACACCAAGCACTGAGATTGTCAAGATTTTTTTGGAGCTGGGAGTCTGTATCTGAATGAACATGCCTAAATTCACCGAGGGTTAAGTCATCTACATATTCCAGCGAAGTTAAGCGTCAGTGGCAGAGTAATTTGCCACAGCGAAAGATAATAGGACCAAAATTGGTTCCCTGCGGGACACCACCCCAAACAAGAAGGGGAGTAGACAGAATTGACACTGGACACGAAAACTTGAACGATTTGATAGAAAGCTACAGATGACAGGAATAATTGACTGACGCACTCCTATGTCCATAAGCTTTTTGATGGCAACATTAGATTGATCATGTCGAAGGCCTTAGTGAAATCGATAGTCACACAATGAGGCGTAATGACCTTGCTTATCGATTCCTCTAAGGATAACATCAACAAGATCAACCAACTATGTGTAGTAGAGCTGTAGGCCAATGTTACCGTATTGTTTCCTGCAGGGTGGGGAGCAAGAATCTTCCAACGTCCAGTTCGCCAAAAACTTTTCAAAAAAACTTTACCAAACATTTTGTAAGGCTTATTCGGCCTCAATTTATCGAGAGTCTTGTCATTCTGGACCTTTGGGATTGGGGTGATTGATGACATCATCCAAATATCTGGAATTATCCAATCTTGCAAACATGAATTAAAAATATGAGTAAACGGTTCAATTAGTTCAATAGCCAAACTCCCTTTACATTTAGGATGGGCAAGTCCATAGGTGTGTTGATCTTTAGAGTGTTAATTTTATCACACTCCTATTGGACTTCACTGGCGTCAAGACAGGGGGAGGCAGAGTGGGACAAAAAAGTGGTAGGTTGTAAGATAAGGTGTGGCATTTGGTGCATACATGGCACAAATGCTGGTTTATTAAGCAGCAAGTTCACCTGATTGGGATTAAATGATCCAGTTCAGGGACGACTTGATGACTTCGCGCCAGTTATATATTTAACATGCCTGTGCCATCTTGCTATTAGCAGTTCTAACCCCTGCAATATTGTTCTTATAATGTTTTTCTTTCGGGCATATATCACGTGAATTTCATTGCGGAGTTTCCTGTAGTTCCATATCACCATGCCTATAGGTTGCCCGCGTTTCATAATTGCGCTTTAACGTCTCTGTTATCCATGGTTTGTCCCCCTGTCTGCGCTTATTGACTTTTCTGGAAAGTTGCAATTCACTATTTTTTCTGAAACAAGGATTCAAACGTAGATGCCTTTTGGTTAGCACCAACCGCTGTATAGACTTGACCCAGTCCTCCGTTGTAATACAATGACCAAAAAACGCGTTTAGGGTCTTCTGTTACGAATTAAAAAAAGGTATAGTTCAGGGATACTAAATAAATGGGAAGGACACTCGATCACCGAAGTGGAGGCATACTGATGAAATACTTATTATGGACACCGGTCGTCGTGGCGCTGTCTGCTACGTCATCCGATTAAGTATACTGCATAATAATTAGGTGATTATAGTAAATGGTGGCGCTATATACGCATGTGAATCGTCTGTGGGAATCTTTGTACACAGTGTCACCCGCCTGGGATAGTTTGTACTCCTGAAAGGTATGGTACGAAATATAAGACAAAATTTGTCAAAGGTCATCACCAAAGGTTAAATCATTTAATATTGCACCGATTTCTTTAAAAATGGTCTCAAATGGTTAACCTTTCACAGGGATTGTAAACAACAAGTGAGGAAGATGAAACTGGAGCCCATTTTTGAAGGAAATCGGAAATATTGAAGATTAACCTTTCGTGATGACCTTTGGCATTTGACAATTTTGTGTTATATCTCCATAACCATAAGTTGTAAGTAGTACAAACTATATCTTTTTTTTAAACTTGTAACAGACGAACCCTTTTGTTACCTTTTTACGAGTCCCAAGCATTTTTATTTTTGACCCTGTATTATGAATTATCTCCCGTCCGGATTCTGCCCACAATTCACGAGGGGCACCCCCGCTAAAATCTGTTCAGTAAACCTTCAGGAGAAGACAAATCCACTGAGAATTTAAATGATGCTCTGCTCTTAACGGTCACGGAATTGCCTCCAAATGACCCAATTATTTGGTCGATTCTGCACAAGGTGTTAGGGTCAAGCTTGTCCAAGCAACACTTTTTTTCAGTGATTTTTCTTCATCTTCGTTTTCTTTTGAATAATTATGAAATACGGTCCAAGGTATTGAACTCACAGAAGAGTTTTATTTTATTCGTGAGCGAGGCTAAGCATCAATCTAAATCGGGAGCTGAAAGGTTTCAACTCATGAACAAGGACAATGGATCTGGAGTTCCAGAAATCTGAAGTCACGTTGTCACTATGCATAAAGACAGATTAGTCTTATCACTATCGCCCTTATTTGGATGAGTCAATGGAACGTTAGTGTACATCCGTTTGTCACATATATCAGGGCCATGGTTTTCAGCGGAAAAAAAGAGATGACATTATTAATTTTGAATAAAATGTGCAACACGTGAGAACTGATTTTTATAAGTTTGGAGATTTTTTTAAGGAAAATTATGTATGCCAGGGGTGCGTGACCTTTTTAAACGATATGAGATTGCCGTAGCCTAAACCCTCACTGTACCCTGACAAGATAAGGACAGATTTCGCATCAAACCACACAATTGCAGCAGCAATCACGTTGAAATGACATGCTGCTACCGATGCACAAGACAGGACATTACATGTATGACTGCAGAGAGCCTCCTGGGGATTCGATGTTATAAAAACAAGGCAAACTTTAAGCTGAACAGGAAAGGGGCAGTACTGCAGATGGTCTTTCATAAGTAAGTTTCGAGTGTGTGGCATTTTCTCTGAAAAAAGTGTATGGGTTTTATCTACAGAAACTTTCAGAGGTGAAGCCATTGTGAGTAAGGTAACCCAGAATGTGTTTTTTTTGTGTTATATGATTTTAGCAATGTTTAAAATAGTCCTAAAGATGTACGTCCGAAATTGTTATAAATTTCTGGTCCGTAAGTTGTGAGCTGAGAATTACAAGGATTGGGTTTTTGTGAAGTTTATAGGATTTTGAATTTAGATTTGCTAAGCTTAAAATGATATATACTACGTGAATAAAAAAAAAAAGGATGCAAGGATTTAAAGATGAACTTGGACATTGTAATGCAATAACTTTATCATAGATTTGTCGTTGTTTTTAAAAACTACATCTAATATATTTCCTGTGTTGGACAAAAGAAAGGAAATCGACCTGAAAAATACCTATAGAGATGGAGGATTTGTTAGCACATCCCTTTTTTTCTCTATTCACAAATAGATATATATATATATATTCGAGAGATATATATATATATATATATATTATATATATCTTAAATATAAAAGTATAGACCTCTGGAAAGGCAACCGTTTACTCAGAGTTTCCACGGCAAGCCCCAACTTATGGATTCCAAGGGGCATCCGATCTCAGAAAGATGATGTCTTATGGTCGTGTCTTAACCAGAAGACATGTATGTATATACATGCCCTGGTGTCACGACTGAGGTGTAATGTCATGACTATTTGGGAAAAGTACAGACCAGTAGGAAATGGTTGAGCGGTAATGTGCCTTTCCAGAGGTCTACTTTGTAATTTATTTTACGCTTCCTGTAAGGATTGAGCACTTTAATTCAAAAGATAGTCACCTGTAAATACTACTGTTACTATGAGTTATATTACGGCCCCCACTACTAACATATTTAAAACCTCGAAAAATCCACGTTCCTTAAGTTTCAAAATCGTTTTACGAAAGGTGCCAAATAACCGTACAATATGTTGTGTACTTTACAACGTTCAGACAAAAACTCTGAAGTCTCTATAAAACTTACCAGGGGGCACAATGAAATACATTGGTATGTTAGTCGATATCGCATCTAGAAAACCGGTCCTCTAAGGTCTCAATAAAACCACAGAAAAGTCTGCAATGAACCAAAATTAAACCTATTATAAAACGTCAGAAAAAATACGTCCTTAAAACGTTTCAGAAAATACGTTTAAGATACGCTTGTAACAAAACGTCACCGGTTGGTTCATTCGATAACGTACAGAAAAACGTTTTTTTTAAAAAACGCAAAGAAATAAACATACGGAAAAAACGTTTCAGACGTTTTTGGACGTTTTTAAAGGACCAAAAACTTAAAAACCAAATCAGAACCTGGGGGAAAAACGTTCTCTTACGTTTTTGTGTTTGTGGGCCTTATGCTGAAACCTGGGCAGAGACCTAAGCTGAGACAACAATACTGTTTGAAATTGAATTCCCAATGCTTTCTACATGTATTTATAACAATTGCGACATATAAAGTTTATAAATTATGTAATCAACAGAAAGCGCACTGTATAACTACTTTTATTTAAAGTTTTCAATAAAAATGTCTTGAGGTGGATGCAATGGCAACTTGGTGATATCAGGATAGCCGAACTGGCCCAACAGGTTTTGCAACGTCTCAGATACTTAGCATAACTCCTGAAACAGATCCCCAAATTACACAACTAAAAATCTCATGAGTGAAAAAGTGGAAAACTCTTCTAAAGAAAAAGAAATCAGTTGAGACGGCGAACTTAAATGTGGCAACAAAAGAATATTTGATTGTATATTTTTTGGGACAGTTGTATATATATATATATATATAAAAAGATATATATATATAGATATATATATATAAATATATTATATAATATATTAATATTGTTGATGTTTTCCAAATGGTAAATTTATTTAAAGGCCCACTTTCCGTAAATTCTTTTGGTTTTTTTTATATTTGTTTTTGAAAACTTAACACGGTCTTCTTTTTATTTCATAATGTCCAAAATGTCAGTTAGAACCTGTAATTTCACAGCTAAACGAAATGGTGCTTACATCGAGTCATACACTACACACAGATACAAAAGATTGGATGGTGTGGTAATGGGTAATTACTACAAGGCTCATATGTCTATACACAATCGACGGCCAGGATATTGTTTACTTATTATTTATGAAATTGTAGTATTACCAGTAGTTACATAATTGGTAGAAAGTGGGCACCACCGTCAATAAGATATGGCACTATTTGCAGATGTAGGATGGGACACAGGTTGTTCAAAATCTAACCGTAAATGCCAATGATTTATGGTTTTAGAAGCCTATGGGCGGAAGTTAACCAAACATGACGGTTAATCCTTGCTAAGCATCCGCAGTGAAAAAAGTTAATACGATCTGGAAGCCGTAAGGAAGTCTTTGCAATGTGCAGTCGACTGGCGTGAACAAATTTACATATCAAAGTCAATCGTCGAAAATTTCTGCCTGAAAATTTCTGCAACGCAGGGCCCCTGCCCGAATTTACACTCCGATCCGTCAACTGGCGCAGTTGACGGATAGAGTTGTCGATCACAGAAAATCCCAAAGTCATACTTCGTGAATTTGTTGAAAACGAAACACGGAAATTTTGATGATATTCTGATTTCTTTATATGTTATTTTTAACAGCAAAAAATACCTTTTAGGTGTCAACTGACTCTTATAACTACAATATTAATGATCTCAATTATCAGTTGTATTTAATCTGCAAACCAATTTGTGTGCATATCCATAAACCTTTGTTTGAAAGACGCCAATAAATGAGCTTTCATTTCCAATGCCCGGATTAAACCAGACATGACGAAGCCGGACTAAATAAGATATTTTAAGATATATAGACCAAGTATTGAACCACTTTTATCCAAGTAAAATAACACCCCCCCCCCCCCCTCCCCCCCCCCCCCCTTGGAATAGCATATGATATTCCCATATTTATAGTTGAAACCAAATTTACACAGTGAATATTTGATCCACATTCACCAAGAGCCGCATTATTTGTAGTATTTTGGAAACTGCAAATATATTTACTCTAGCGTTATAATGAAACTTTTTCAATGAATAATGCTTGTAAACCCACATTTCTGACCATATAACAGATTAGTAATATCATGTAATAAATATTTTTAAGTGTATATGAGTCAAAGGCAAACGAGCAATTTTTTCATAGTTAGCCTGAGAATCAAAGCTTTGTGCTAGATCAGCCATGCTTTTGAGATTTTCCCAAGAAATTTTTGCTAGGAAGTTGAAGGCCCAAGTATTTGTATGAAGAAAGGGATTTATCCATCGATAGCGTCCTCCTCCATACGAAAAACCTGATCTCATTTGATGAGATGTACATTCATTTTCCACTTATCACAGAAATCTTGAAGAGATTTGATGCGCGCTTTGTTAGTCCCCATGACTGTATCGGCCACAAATAACTATGTCATCCACCATAAAAATATAATTTACCCAGTATTCCAGTAGTATATGGAAATAATTGCATTCCTTATGACACCATCATTTGAATCTAGATAATTGAAAATTCTGAAATAAACAGTTACAAATGAATTCGGCGGATTAAGCCACAGCTGCTGAGTCCAATTTTACAATGTACGAAAAATCAAGAGACAGGGTTACTTGCCGATATAAGTTTTGACATTTATTATAAGACTGGTGAGCACGGTTTCTTGTAGGTAGAAATTCCAATGGACGTAGGCTTTTTAATAAGCAAGTTTATAGAAACACTGCTAAAGGCTTGCCTTAAAGTCAACAAAAATAACCAATAGCATTGTCCTCTTTGTCTTGTCAGTTCTCTGAATCACAGCATATAAAGTGGAACAACTTATGTATGTGTGATAATCCTTACAAGTCTGCTTGGTTCTGGAATTTTCCTCAAACCAGATAGTCAGTCTTGAATTAAGATTCGCTGTGAACATTTCCTCGAAAACATCAAGCCGTCCAGTGTGTACTAGGGCTGTAGTTCCCTGGGGTTTTCGTGGCGTACCTTTTTTGTGTAAAGAGGGACTTAATAATGTTTTCACATCCTTCTAGGTATTTTTAATTGACGAAACAAATGTGAAGGAAGCCCCGTCCCGGGGTTAGCAGACACGCAGTTTCGAAGTGGATGCCATCTAATAATAATTCTATTACCTCTACGACTCTAAAATGATGACTCTAGTATTACTCTAAAATGATTCTACAAATTTTATGTTTACTATTAAAACTAGTCATTTTCCTATGTAGGGCCAACACCCGATATCGTACCTTTTTGGGTTCAAAATTTCATTTTTTGCATTATACGATGATGTGGGTCTGTGGAAATGAACAATTTGCCAACTTCCGAGCTATGACGTAATTATGACGCCATACTAGATTATGTTAGAAGCAGTAGAAAACGGAGGACCAAAGGATCCATGCGTCCAACATCGGCAAGCATTTGTTGGTTTATAAAAATGAATTCCGTTCACCGTGCGTCGTAAAAGCTTCGATGTTTTATTATTTCATCGTATTTGTCACCATCATCTCCGCCATCGTTACTTTTATCATCGTGGAATCGTCGG